>JAGKTI010019889.1:0-16690 GCA_018397915.1 Birgus latro | reverse complement strand
CGAGGATTCGAACCTGGGTCCCACGGGACTGCAAGCCAACTCTCTACAGCATCCGTTTTTGGCATCCTTCAATACTCTTTTATCTAATGATGGCTGAATAAGCGTATTTCTCGGCGATAACTCTTAATATGCAACTTCCAGAATTATACTCGGAACTGACTGGGAAACTCCCCATATTAACTGCAGAATTCAGTGGACACTTCTGAGGCTGAAAAGTCACGTTTAGGAAACATAGCAAGAAGTAGACTGACACAGAAGAGAGCTGGCACATTAGGTGTTAAAGAACAAAAGGCTTGTATTTTTGTTGGAGTCCCCGATACAAGCTGAAAACTTCTAATATTATTTTTTTTTTTTCAACAGCAGCAGATGCCCTTTAAAACTAGGTCAAGACTCGTGACATTAAAAAAAATAATCACATTATGAAGGACTGTGTTACACCATAAGCCACATTTTCTTAGGTAAAATCTCTCAAAACTGTGATACCTCGTGAGACGGAATACTGGTGAGCTTTTAATCTTCACCTAAATATTTATACAAGAAGGTATAATTACCATCGCAATACCGAGAAATATAATTACTATTTATAATTTTGCCCCCTATCTCGTACAAATATACAATAGAGCATGACAGCTACAAAAAATGAAAGTTGAAGGAACACTTAATGGACAGTACTAATGTCGTCTAAATATTGTTAGGATTTTGACGTTAGGAACAGGGTCATTAGTGTTTTTTTTCGATTTTGGTAGTAACTTCAAATAATAAAAGTGTTCAGCAGCTAAGGTCAAATTTGCAGCTTATGGGTAATTCATTAGTAACTGAGTTACTCTAAAAACGCATAATTGTGAGCCAAAACACTAAATATGCAACTTTCACAAATGTTCTCTAAATTAGTTGGGAAGCACTTCCGAATCTATCTTAAATTTAGAAAAACATTTTTGAGGGTAATGAAATTCAGTCTCGGAAAAAAATATCAGTAACAAAGCAAAATCAGGTAATACGTCTGATGAAATCGATTCACGGGTAAAGAAGGCTGGCGTTTCATGGTTTTAAGACCATAGTGTTTCGTTTGATTTGAGACGTGAAAACAACGGGAAATTTAGAGATGACACTGACATTATTTCTATATGTATAACTAGAGCTTTAAAGCAGCATCTTGAGCTTCTTGATCAACTTTTAAAATTTACAATTATTCATTATATGACGGTTCCTGTGATATTATCTACATTTTCCAAAGTAAATTCACTCCGAAATCAATAAATCAATTTTAAAAAATTGTTGTTTCTGTATTCATAGATATATATTATAAGAAAAAATTAAATATATAGTCGTACTGAGATCTACGATTTATAAACATTTCTTGGCTCCTCGTATGGGCAGTTTTATTGCTCGTGATTGGTCTAGAAAATTCAGATTGCATGAGCGTCGACATGAACTGTTGTGCAAGTCGTTTTGAGATTAACTGAATCATTTACTTCCTATTTGTTGATTCTTTTTTTTTTCTTCACATTAGCTATGACATCAAAGACAAAAAGTAGTGCAAATTGTGAACTAGTTACGGCTGATAGCATCCGTCTTTGGCGTCGTTCAATACTCTTTAATCTAATGATGGCTGTATAAGCGTATTTCTTTGCGAAAACGCTAAATATTCAACTTCCACAATTATACTTGGAACTGATTTGGAAACACCCCATATTACCTGCAGAAATTACTTGACACTTCTGAGAGTGAAAAAGTTCACGTTAAGGAAACATAGCAAGAAGAAGACTGACACGTAAGGACAGCTGGCACCATGGGTGTTAAAGAACAAAAAGCTTGAATTTTTGTGAGGATCCCCGATACAAGCTGAAAACTTCGAATATATACATTATTTTTTCATCTGCAGCAGAAGCCCTTTAAAATAAGGTCAAGAATCGTGACGTTAAAAAAATAAAAAAAAAAATCACTCTATTATGGATTGTCTTACCATAAGCAACATTTTCTTAGGTAAAATATCTCAAAACTGTGATACCTCGTGAGACCGAATACTGGTGAGCTTTTGATTTTCACCTAAATATTTATACAAGAAGGTATAATTACCATCGTAATACCGAGATATATAATTAACATTTATAACTTTGCTCAACATCTCGTACAAATATACAATAGTGCATGACAGCTACAAAAAATGAAGGTTAAAGGATCACTTAATGAACGGTATTAATGTCGTCTTAATATTGTTTGCATTTTTACGTTATGAAGAAGGTCATTAGTGATTTTTATCGACTGTGGTGGTAACTTCAAATAAAAGTGGTGAAGAGCTATGGTCAAAACAGCCGCTTATGAGTAATTCATTACTAACTGAGTTACTCTAAACACGTATACAGTAATTGTGAGCGAAAACACCATATATGCAACTTTCACAAATGTTCTCTAAATTAGTTGGGAAGCACTTCCCAATCTACCTAAAATTTAGAAAACATTTTTGAAGGTGATGAAATTCGGTCTCGGAAAAAAAAAATCAGTAACAAGGCAAAATGAGGTAATAAGTCGGATGAAATCGATTCACGGGTAAAGAAGACTGGCATTTCATTGTTTTAAGCCCAAAGTTTGATTAAAGACGTGAAAACAACGGGAAATTTAGAAATAAAACTTACATTATTTCTATATGTATAACTAGGGCTTTAAAGCGGCATCTTGAGCTTCTTGATCAACTTATCAAATATAGAATTATTCATTATATGACGGTTCCTGTGATATCGTTATCTACATTTTCCAAGGTAAAATCACTCCGAAAGGCAATAAAACATTAAAAAAAAAAAAAATTATGTATTGATTGATATATTTTATAAGAAAAAAGTAAATACATAGTCGTACTGAGGTCTACGATTTATAAACATTAATTGGCTCCTCGTATAGGCAGTTTTATTGTTAGTGATTGGTCTAGAAAATTCAGATTGCATTAGCGTCGACATGAACTATTGTGCCAGTCGTTTTGAGATTAACTGGATTATTTACTTCCTATTTGTCGATTTTTTTTCTTCATCTTACCCGTGACTTTAAGGGCAAAAAGTAGTGCAATTGTGAACTAGTTACGGCTGATAGCATCCGTTTTTAATCGAATGATGGCTGTATAAGCGTATTTCTCGGCGAAAACGCTAAATATGAAACTTCCACAATTATCTTTTTTATTTTTTTTTTTATTTCTATGCAAGGAAGAAGGAACTAAAGGCCACAGGCCTGCATACTGTTCCTTCCAAGAAAAAGCAAAACAATACAAATGAGAGCCAAATTCTGGATCCGTTCATTTCGAGATGCTTTCACACACTGCGTTTGAAAGACTGGAGATCATAGGAAGTAAGAAATTCAGACAGAGGAAGACAGTTCCAGAGTTGACCAGTTGCATAAATGAAGGACTGGGAGTAACGGTTAACTTTTGCATTAGAGAGTTGGACAGAAAAGAGATGAGAGTATGTTCCTAGACGGGTACTACGTGCCCGTCGTAGAGGTGGAGGGAAGCAAGCAGACATTTCAGAGGAACAGTGACCGTTGAAGTAGCGATAGAAGAGAGATAAAGATGCAACAGTGCGGCAAAGAGACAAAGGTTGTAGGGAATCAGTAAGAGGAGGAGAGTTAACGAGACGAAAAGCCTTTGACTCCACCCTATTGAGAAGAGCTGCATGTGGGGAGCCCCCCCACACATGAGAGTTGTACTCCATACACGGGCGAATAAATCCCGTGTACAAGGTCAACAACTCTGCAGGGGTAAAGAAAGTTCGGAATCGGCTTAGCACACCTAATCTCTTGGAAGCAGATTTCACAAGAGATGTAATCCCGAGAGAATGAAACCCCAAGCATGTTCAAGAATGATGCAGGACAGAACTGGACATTATTAAACATTTGTGGGTAATCCTGAGGAAGATTTTGTCGGGTTGATAAGTGTAAGAACTGAGTTTTTGATTCATTAAAAATAACAAGATTATTTTTACCCCAATCAGAGATACCAGCCAAGTCAGACATTAGGTGTGCCATAGCCTCATCCCTTTTTTGTTGAAATAACTGCTGAGATGGACGTTGCGGAAATCGAATGGAAAGGTGAAGGGTGGAATCATCAGCATATGAGTGGATAGGGTTAGATGTACAGCTTAGAAGGTCATTGATGAATAAAAGGAAGAGAGTTTGTGATAGGACAGAGCCCTGAGGAACACCAATGTTGATAGGTCTAGGAGAAGAACGATGGCCGTCTACAACAGCAGCTATAGAACGACCAGAAAGGAAGCTAGAGATGAAGGCACAGATAGAAGGATAGAAACCGTAGGAGGGCAGTTTGGAAATTAAAGATTTATGCCAGAAACGATCGAAAGCCATTGAGATGTCAAATGCAATGGCAAAGCTTTCGTCAAAGTCCCAAAAGGAGGATGACAAGGAGACTGAAAGGTAGGTTAGAAGATCGCCAGTGGAGCGTCCCTGACGGAACCAATTCTGACGATCAGAAAGAAGGTTGTGACAGGAAAGATGATTTAAAATTTTTCTGTTAAGAATTGACTCGAAAATTTTTGAGACACAGGATGTTAAAGCAATTGGACGATAGTTAGAGGGTTGAGAATGGTCACCCTTCTCTGGGACTGGCTGAATGAGAGCAAACTTCCAGCAAGAAGGAAAGGTACAAGTTGATAGACAAAGGCGAAAGAGTTTACCTAGGCAGGGTGTAAGCACAGAAACACAGTTTTTGAGGACAACAGGAGGGACTCCATCAGCCCCATCTGCCTTGTTAGTATTGAGGCCAGTGATGGCAGAAAATATATCAGCTGAAGAAATTTTAATGTCAGGCAAGAGGAACTCAGAGGGGGGAAATGATGGAGGAATAACACTGGAATCGTCTAAGGTGGAATTGGAGTAGAACGTCTGAGCGAAGAGATCTGCTTTATCAGTAGAAGAAATAGCTACAGAGCCATCAGAGTAGAAAAGAGGAGGGAAGGATGATGAGGTAAAGTTCTTATAAAGGTTTTTGGCAAGGTGCCAGAATGAGCGAGAAGAATTCGAGTTGGAGAGTTGAGAACATTTAGCACGGATGAAATTATTTTTAGCAGAGCGAAGAACAGACTTAGCACGATTCCGGGCAGAAATATAAAAAAGATGTGATTCAGGGATAGGTTGGCACCGGTACATCTTATAGGCCCTCTCCTTGTTGCGAACAGCATAGGAACAAGCGTGATTAGACCAAGGCTTTCTTGCATTAGTCAGAGGATATGAGAAAGGAGTGTACTGTATGCTTCCATGCCCGAGAGAATAACCTCCGTAATGCGCAAGGCACACTCAGAGGGCTCCCGGCCATGGAAGCAATAATCATTCCAAGGAAAATCAGAGAAGTACTGCCTGAGGGCCTCCCAATTTGCTGCTCCAAAGTGCCACAGGAGGCGTTTCTTTGGACGGTCCACAGGCCGTACTGGAGCGATTGGACAGGTTAAGGTTATAAGGTTATGATCGGAGGAGCCCAACGGAGAGAAAAGATTAACAGTGTAAGCAGAAGGATTAGTTGTTAGGAAAAGGTCAAGTATGTTGGAACTCTCTCCAAGGCGGTCAGGGATACGGGTAGGGTGCTGTACAAGCTGCTCTAGGTCATTAAGGATAGAAAATATGTAGGCCTGTTCACCAGGTGGATCAGTTAAAGGAGAAGAGAGCCAAAGGTGGTCGTGAGCATTGAAATCTCCTAGAATGGAGATTTCAGAAAAAGGAGAAATGGATAGAATGTGTTCCATCGTAGAAGTAAGATAGTCAAAGAATTTTTGATAGTCAGTAGAATTAGGAGATAAGTAAACAGCACAGATATATTTAGCCAGAGAATGACAAGACAATCGAAGCCAGAGAGTAGAGAATTCAGAAAAATCAAGTGCAGGAACCCGAGAGCAAGATAGATCGTTGCGAAAATATATGCAACAGCCACCTTTGAGTCTGAAATGAGAATAGAGAAAGTAGGAGGATACAGAAAAGGGTTTGCTGTCAGTTGCCTCAGACAGCTGAGTCTCAGAGAGAAAGAGAAGGTGAGGTTTAGAGGAGGAGAGGTGGTGTTCAACGGAGCGAAAGTTAGAGGAAAGGCCGCGAATGTTACATAAATGAAGAAGGAGGGAGTCAGACACTGGTTCCAGGCAGCTCTGTGAGACGTCACCGGGAGAGGGGCGGAGGGTGGAGGCATTTATGCCCCCCCCCCCCGGGGGACTCCGTGGCATAATTGGGAAGCACCCCATATTATCTGCAGAACTGACTGGACACTTCTGAGGGTGAAAAAGTCACGTTTAGGAAAAATAGCAATAAGTAGACTGACACGGAAAGAGAGATGGCACCTTTGGTGTTAAAGAACAAAAAGATTTAATTTTTGTGAGGATCCCCGATACAAGCTGAAAACGTCGAATATTATTGTTTTTTTTCATCTGCAGCAGAAGCCCTTTAAAATTAGGTCAAGACTCGTGACGTTAAAAAAAAAAAATCACATTATCAAGGATTGTGTTACACCATAAGCCACATTATCTTAGGTAACATCTCTCAAAACTGTGATACCTCGTGAGGCGCAATACTGGTGATCTTTTGATTTTCACCTAAATATTTATAAAAGAAGGTATAATTACCATCGGTATACCGAGATATGTAATTACCATTTATAACATTGCTCCCCATCTCGTACAAATATACAGTAGTGCATGACAGCTACAAAAAATGTAGGTTGAAGGAACACTTAATGAACGGTATTAATGTCGTCTAAATATTGTTTGGTTTTTTACGTTAGGAATAGGGTCATTAGTAATTTTTTTCGATTGTAGTGGTAACTTCAAATTATAAAAGTGTTCAAAAGCTAAGGTCAAAACTGCCGCTAATGAGTAATTCATTAGTAATTGAGTTACTCTAAAAACGCATAATTGTGAGCCAAAACACTAAATATGCAACTTTCACAAATGTTCTCTAAATTAGCTGGGAAGCACCTCCCAATCTATCTTAAATTTAGAAAACATTTTTGAGGGAGATGAAAATCGGTCTCGGAAGAAAAAAAAAAAATCAGTAACTAGGCAAAATGAGGTAATAATTCGGATGAAATCAATTCACGGGTAAAAAAAGGCTGGAATTCAATGGTTTTAAGCCCATAGTGCTTCGTTTGATTAGAGACGTGAAAACAACGGGAAATTTATAGGTTAAACTGGCATTATTTCTGTATGTATAACTAGGGCTTTAAAGCGGCATCTTGAGCTTCTTGATCAACTTTTAAAATATAGAATTATTCATTATATGACGCTTCCTTTGATATCATTATCTACATTTCCGAAGGTAAAATCACTCCGAAAGGCAGTAAATCAATTAACAAAAATTGTTTCTGTATTGATTGATATATATAATAAGAAAAAAATAAATACCTAGTCGTACTGAGATCTACGATTTATAAACATTACTTGGCTCCTCGTATAGGCAGTTTTATTGTTCGTGATTGGTCTATAAAATTCAGATTGCATGAGCGTCGACATGAACTATTGTGACGGTCGTTTTGAGATTAACTGGATTATTTACTTCCTATTTGTCGATTCTTTTATTTTCTTCACCTTAGCCGTGACTTCAAGGACAAGAAGTAGTGCAAATTGTGTACTAGTTACGGCTGATAGCATCCATTTTTGGCGTCGTTCAATACTCTTTAATCTAATGATGGCTGTATAAGCGTATTTCTCAGCCAAAACGCAAAATATGCAACTTCCAGAATTATACTCGGAACTGATTGGAAAACACCCCATATTATCTGCAGAACTGAGTGGAAACTTCTGAAGGTGAAAAAGTCACGTTTAGGAAACATATCAAGAAGTAGACTGACACGGAAAGAGAGATTGCAACTTAGGTGTAAAAGAAAAAAAAGCGTGACTTTTTGTTAAATCCCCGATATAGGCTGAAAACTTCGAATATTATTTTTTTTTAATCTGCAGCAGAAGGCCTCTAAAATTAGATCAAGACTAATGGCGTTAAAAAAAAAAATCACATAATGAAGGATTGTGTTACACCATAACCCAAATTTTCTTAGGTAAAATCTCTCAAAACTGTGATACCTCGTGAGACGGAATTCTGGTGAGCATTTGATTATCACCTAAATATTCATACAAGAAAGTATAATTACCATCGCAATACCGAGAAATATAATTACCGTTTATATCTTTACTCCCCATCTCGTACAAATATACAGTAGTGCATGACAGCTACAAAAAATGTAGGTTGAAGGAACACTTAATGAACGGTATTAACGTCGTCTAAATATTGTTTGGATTTTTACGTTAGGAATAGGGTCATTAGGGACCTTTTTCGTTTGTGGTGGTAACTTCAAATAATAAAAGTGTTTAAGAGATAAGGTCAAAACTGCAGCTTATGAGTAATTCATTACTAACTGAGTTACTCTAAAAACGCATATTTGTGGGCCAAAACACTAAATATGCATCTTTCACAAATGTTCTCTAAATTAGTTGGGAAGCACTTCTCAATCTATCTTAATTTTAGAAAACATTTTTGAGGGTCATGAAATTCGGTCTCGGGGAAAAAAAAAAAAAAATCAGTAACAAGGGAAAATGAGGTAATAAGTCGGATGAAATCGATTCACGGGTAAAGAAGGCTGGCATTTCATGGATATAAGCCCAAAGTGTTTCGTTTGATTTCAGACGTGAAAGCAACGGGAAATGTAGAGATGAAACTGACATTTTTTTTATATGTATAACTTGAGTTTTAAAGCGGCATCTTGAACTTCTTGATCAACTTTTAAAATATAGAATTATTCATTATATGACTTTTCCTGAGATATCATTATCTACGTTTTCCAAGGTAAAATCACTCCGAAAGGCAATAAATCAATTTTAAAACATTGTTTCTGTATTGATAGATATATATATTTAAAAAAAAAAAGAAACAAATACATAGTCGTACTGAGATCTACGATTTATAAACATTTCTTGGCTCCTCGTATAGGCAGATTTATGTTCGTGAATGGGCTAGAAAATTCAGATTCCATGAGAGTCGACATGAACTATTGTGCCAGTCGTTTTGAGATTAACTGGATCATTTACTTTCTATTTGTCGATTCATTTTTTTTTCTTCACCTTAGCCATGACTTCAAAGACAAAAAGTAGTGCAAGCTGTGAACTAGTTACGGCTGATAGCATCCATTTTTGGCGTCGTTCAATACTAATCTAATGATGGCTGTATCAGCGTATTTCTCGGCGAAAACGCTAAATATGCAAATTCCACAATTATACTCGGAATTGATTGGGAAACACCCCATATTATCGACAGAACTGAGTAGACACTTCTGAGAGTGAAAAAGTCACATTATGGAAACATAGCAAGAAGAAGACTGACACGGAAAGAGGGCTGGCACCATAGGTGTTAAAGAAAAAAAAACATGGATTTTTGTGAGGATCTCCGATAGATGATGTAAACTTCGAATATATATATATTATTTTTTTTTCATCTGTAGCAGAAGCCCTTTAAAATTAGGTCAAACCTCGTGACGTTAAAAAAATATATAAAAAAAAAAATCACACTATGAAGGATTGTGTTACACGATAAGCCATATTTTCTTAGGTAAAATCTCTCAAAACTGTGATAACTCGTGGGACGGAATACTGCGGAGCATTTGATTTTCACCTAAATATTTATACAAGAAGGTTTAATTACCATCGCAATACCGAGATATAAAATTACCATTTATAACTTTGCTCCCCATCTCGTACAAATATACAGTAGTGAATGACAGCTACAAAAAAAAAAAAAAGTTGATATATCACTTAATAAACAGGATTAATGTCGTCAGAANTCTACATTTTCTAAGGTAAAATCACTCCGAAAGGCAATGAATCAATTAAAAAAAAAAATTGTCTATGTATTGATTGATATATATTATAAGAAAAAAGTAAATGCATAGTCGTACTGAGATTTACATTTTATAAACATTACTTGGCTCCTCGTATCGGCAGTTTTATTGTTCGTAATTGGTCTAGAAAATTCAGATTGGTTGAGCGTGGACATGAACTAATGTGCCAGTCGTTCTGATATTAAGTGAATTATTTACTTCCTATTTATCGATTTTTTTTCTTCACCATAGCCGTGACTTCGAGGACAAAAAGAAGTGAAAATTGTGAACTAGTTACGGCTGATACCATCCGTTTTTCGCGTCGTTCAATGCTCTTTAATGGTGGCTGAATAAGCGTATTTCTCGGCGAAAACGCTAAATATGCAACTTCCTCAATTATACTCGGAACTGACTGGGAAACACCCCATATTATCTGCAGAACTAAGTGGACACTTCTGAGGGTGAAAATGTCGCGTTTAGGAAATATAGAAAGAAGTAGACTGACACGGAAAGAGAGCTGCCACCTTAGGTGTTAAAGAACAAAAAGCTTGAATTTTTGTGAGGATCCCCGATACAAGCTAAAAACTCCGATTTTTTATTTTTCATATGCAGCATAAGGCCTTTAAAATTAGGTCAAGACGCGTGACTTAAAAAAAAAAAAAATATATCGCACTATGAAGGATTGTGTTACACCATAACTCACATTTTCTTGGGTAATATCTCTCAAACCTGAGATACCTCGTGAGACGGAATACCTAAATATTTAAAGAAGTAGGTTTAAGTACAATCGGAATAACGTGATATAATATTACCATTTATAACTTTGCTCCAGATCTCGTACAAATATACAGTAGTGTATGACAGCTTCAAAAAAAGAAGGTTGAAAGAACACTTAAAGAACGGTATTAATGTCGTCTAAACATTGTTTGAATTTTTACATTATGAATAGGGCCATTAGTGATTTTTTTCTCAATTGTGGTAGTAATTTCAAATAATAAAAGTGGTCAAGCGCTAAGGTCAGAACAGCCGCTTATGGGTAATTCATTACTAACTGAGTTACTCTAAATCGCATAATTGAGAGCCAAAACACTAAATAAGCACCTTTCACAAATGTTCTCTAAATTAGCTGGGAAGCACTTCCCTATCAATCTAAAATTTAGAAAACATTTTTAAGTGTGATGAAATTCGGTCTCGGAAAAAAAAAAAAAATCAGTAACAAGTCAAGATGAGCTAATACGTCGGATGAAATCGATTCACGGGTTAAGAAGGCTGCCATTTCATGATTTTATGCCCAAAGTGTTTCGTTTGACTAGAGACGTGAAAAAGCAGGAAAATTAGAGATAAAATTGCCATTATTTCTATAGGTAAAAATAGGGATTTAAAGCGGCATCTTGAGCTTCTTGATCAACTTTTAAAATATAGAATTATTCATTATATGACGGTTCCTGTGATATCATTATCTACATTTTCCAAGGTAAAATCACTCCGAAAGGCAATAAATCAATTAAATTGTTTCTGTATTGATTGATAAATATTATAAGATAAAAGTAAATGCATAGTCGTACTGAGATCTACGATTTATAAACATTATTTGACTCCTCGTATAGGCAGTTTTACAATTCCTGATTGGTCTAGAAAATTCAGATTGCATGAGCGTCGACATGAACTATTGTGCCAGTCGTTTTGACAATAATTGGATTATTTACTTCCTATTTGTCAATTCTTTTCTTTCTTTTTCTTCCCCATAGCCGCTACTTCAAGGACAAAAAGTAGTGCAAATAGTGAACAAGTTACGGCTGATAGCATCCGTTTTTTGCGTCGTTCAATACTCATTAATCTAATGATGGCTGTATAATGTTACGAGGAGTTATCCCTTTTTTTCATACAGTACGTTTTCTTTTGTTGTGTATCATGAATGCAATGAATATTATGTTTATTATTGTATAATGTGATTTTATATTTTGTTGGAGTTTATCTTTGGAGAATGTAGAAATGAATTAATATTTGTGAAGTTGTTAAGGGTTAACATGTAAGGTTATGTTGTTATATTGTGATCCCGTTAGTGAGAGATATGTTGTATACGTACGAGGGGAGAGCGGGTGACTTCTCTCTCTCTCGGTGGCTAGCGGTGTGTGAGGAGCTGTTCTGGGTTTCAGCTCGGGTGGGCGTGTTGGAGGAGACACGTGGTGATTTTGGGAGAGCTGCGTGGTCACACAATGTGAGGTGTTATACAAGGGAAGTGGTGAGATAATTATGTGAATATATTAATGAGTATTACTTGTGGGAGGAGAATATACAGGTGTTGGGGAGAGAGAGCGTGGTGTGGGTGGCTACAAGATAGCTTATGGTGCACGTGGTGGTGTACTTGTTATTGTGGAGATTATTATTGTGTGAACCATTGTGGAGCATTTGTGTGGTTAATCATTTTGAGATATTATGGTTATTATTGAGTGTCATTTGGTGTTGAGAAGATCATTGTGGGGGTATAGCATAAGTGATCTAAGTATTTTCTTTATTTGAGTATCAGTGTATTTATTTGTAAATATATGTAAATAGTGTAGTAGACTATTTCATTATCATTGATGGTGTGATGGNTGTACCTAACTATTGCAGCGTGCTTGAAGAGTGAGGACAGCTGGGGACGTGACAATAAGCGTAAATCTCGGCGAAAACGCTAAATATGCAACCTCCTCAATTATACTCAGAACTGATTGGGAATCACCCCATATTATCTGCAGAACTAAGTGGACACTTCTGAGGGTGAAAATGTCACGTTTAGGAAACATAGAAAGAAGCAGATTGACACGGAAAGACAGATGCCACATTAGGTGTTAAAGAACAAAAAGCTTAAATTTTTGTGAGGATCCCCGATACAAGCTAAAAACTTCGATTTTCTTTTTTTCATCTGCAGCAAAAGCCCTTTAAAATTAGGTCAAGACTCGTGACGTAACAAAAAATCAAACTATGAAGGATTGTGCTACACCATAACAAACATTTTCTTACGTAAAATCTCTCAAACCTGTGATACCTCGTGTGACGGAATACTGGTGAGCTTTTGTTTTTCACCTAAATATTTAAACAAGAAGGTTTAATTACCATTGACATTTATAACTTTACTCCCTATCTAGTACAAATATACAGTAGTGAATGACAGCTTCAAAAAATGAAGGTAGAAGGAACACTTAATGAACGGTATTAATGTCGTCTATATATTGTTTGGATTTTTACGTTAGGAAGATGGTCATTAGTGATTTTTTCGATTGTAATAGTAATTTCAAATAATAAAATTGGTCAAGAGCTAAGGTCAAAACAGCCGCTTATGGGTAAATCATTACTGAGTTACTCAAAAACGCATAACTGAGAGCTAAAACACTAAATATGCAACTTTCACAAATGTTTTCTAAATTAGCTGGGAAGCACTTCCCTATTAATCTAAAATTTACAAAGCATTTTAAAGGGTGATGAAATTCAGGCTCGGAAAAAAAAAAAAATCAGTAACAAGTTAAGATGAGATAATATGTCGGATGAAATCGATTCAAGGGTAAAGAAAGCTGTCATTTCATGGATTTAAGCTCATAGTGTTTCGTTTTATTACAGACGTGATAACAACAGGAAAATTAGACATAAAATTGCCATTTTCTCTATATGTAAAAATAGGGATATAAAGTGGCATCTTGAGCTTCTTGATCAACTTTTAAAATAAAGAATTAATCACTATATGACGGTTCCTGTGACATCATTATCTACATTTTCCAAAGAAAAATCACTCCGAATGGCAATAAATCAATTTAAAAAATTGTTTCTGTATTGATTGATATATATTATAAGATAAAAGTAAATACATAGTCGTACTGAGATCTACGATTTATAAACATTACTTGGCTCCTCGTATAGACAGTTTTACTGTTCGTGATTGGTCTAGAAAATTCAGATTGCATAAGCGTCGACATGAACTATTGTGCCAGTCGCTTTGAGAATAATTGGATTATTTACTTCCTATTTGTCAATTTTTTGTTCTTTTTTCTTCACCTTAGCCGTGGCTTCAAGGACAAAAAGTAGTGCAAATTGTGAACTAGTTTCGCCTGATAGCATCCGTTTTTGGCATCGTTCAATACTCTTTTGTCTAATGATACCTGTACAAGCTTATTTCTCTACGAAAACGCAAAATATGCAAGTTCCACAATTATACTCGAAATTAACTGGGAAACACCCCATATCTTCTGCAGAACTGAGTGGACACTTCTGAGGGTAAAAAAGTCACGTTTAGGAAACTTACCAAGAAATAAACTCATATGTAAAGACAGCTCGGACATAGTTAAAGAAGAAAAAGCTTGAATTTTTGTGAGGATCTCCAATACAAGCTGAAAACTTCGAATATATATATATTCATCTACAGCAGAAACCCTTTAAAATTAGGCCAAGACTCGTAACGCAAAAAATAAAAAATCACTAAAAAGTATTGCGTTACACAATAATCCACATTTTCTTAGGTAAAATCTATCAAAGCAGTGATACCTCGTGATATGGTATACTGGTGAGCTTTTGATTTTCTCCTAAATATTTATACATGAAGCAATAATTACCATCGTAATACCGACATATATAATAACATTTATAACTTTGCTCCCCATCTCATACAAATATAGAGTAGTGCATGACAGCTACAAAAAATGAAGGGTGAAGGAAAGACTTAATGAACGGTATTAATGTCGTTTAAATATTGTTTGCATTTTTACGTTAGGAGTAGGGTCATTTCTGATTTTTTTTTTATTGTGGTGGAAGCTTCAAATAATAAAAGTGGTCTAGAGCTAAGGTTAAAACTCCCGCTTATGATTAATTCATTACTAACTGAGTTGCTCTAAAAACGCATAATTGTGAGCCAAAACACAAAATATGCAGCTTTCACAAATGTTTTCTAAATTAGCTGGGAAGCACTTGCAAATCTGTATCAAATTTAGAAATCATTTTTGAGGGAGATGAACTGCGGTCTCGGAAAAAAAAAAAAAAATCAGTAACAAGGCAAAATGAGGTAATACGTCGGATGAAATCGATTCACGGGTAAAGAAGGCTGGCGTTTCATTAAGCCAATAGTGTTTCGTTTGATTAGAGACGAGAAAACAACGGGAAACTTAGAAATAAAACTGACATGTATAACTAGGGCTTTTACTCTGCATCTTGAGCTTCTTGATCAACTTTAAAAATCGAATTATTCAGTATATGACAGTGTCTATGATATCATTATCTACATTTTCCAAGGTAAAATCACTCCGAAGTCAATAAAACAATTAAAAAAATTTATTTATGTATTGATTGATATATATTATAAGCAAAAAGTAAATACATAGTCGTACTGAGATCTAAGATTTATAAACATTACTTATCTACTCGAATAGGCAGTTTTATTGTTCGTGATTGGTCTAGAAAATTCAGATTGCATGAGCGTCGACAAGAACTATTGTGCCTGTCGTTTTGAAATTAACAGGATTATTTACTTCCTATTTGTCGACTTTTTTTTTTCTTCACCTTAGCCATGATTTTAAGGACAAAAAGTAGTGAAAATTGTGAACTAGTTTCGCCTGATAGCATCCGTTTTTTGCGTCGTTGAATACTCTTTAATCTAATGATGGCTGTTTAAGCGTATTTCTCGGCGAAAGCGCTAAATAGGCAACTTCCACAATTATACTCGTAATTGATTGGGAAACACACCCCATATTATCTGCAAAACTGAGTGGACACTTCTGAGAGTGAAAAAGTAACGTTAGGAAACATAGAAAGAAGTAGACTGACACGGAAAGAGAGCTGGCACTTTAGGTGTTAAAGAACTAAAAGCTTGAATTTTTGTGAGGATCCCCGATACAAGCTGAAATCTTCGATTTTTTTTTTTCATCTGCAGCAGAAGCCCTATAAAAATAGGTCAAGTCTCGTGCCGTTAAAAAAAAAAAAAAAATCACTATGAAGGATTGTGTTACACCATAAACCACATTTTCTAGGTAAAATCTCTTTCAAATGTCATACTTCGTGTGACGGAATACTGGTGAGCTTTTTAATTTCACCTAAGTATTTATACAAGAATGTATAATTACCATCGCAATACCGAGATATATAATTACCATTTATAACTTTGCTCCCCAACTCTTTCAAATATACAGTACAGTAGTGCATGACATCTACAAAAAATGAAGGGTGAAAGAACACTTAATGAACGGAATTAAAGTCGTCTAATATTATTTGGATTTTTACGATAGGAATAGGATCATTAGTGTTTTTTTTCTATTTTGGTGGTAACTTCACATAATAAAATAGGTCAAGAGCTAAGGTCAAAAGATCCGCTTATGAGTAATTCATAACTTACTGAGTTACTCTAAAAACGCATAATTGAGAGCCAAAACACTAAATATGCAGCTTTCACAAATGTTCTCTAAGTTAACTGGGAGGCACTACCCAATCTACCTAAAATTTAGAAAACATTTTTGAAGGATTTGAAATTCGGTCTCGGAAAAAAAAAAAAATCAGTAACAAGGTAAAATGAGGTTAAACGTCGAATAAAATTGATTCACGGGTAAAGAGGGCTCGCATTTCATGATTTTATGCCCATAGTGTATCGTTTGATTAGAGATTGAAAACAACGGGAAATTTAGGGGTAAAACTGACATTATTTCTAAATGTATAACTTGGGTTTTAAAGCGGCACCTCGAGCTTCTTGATCAACTTTTAAAATATAGAATTATTCATTATAAGACAGATCCTGTGATATCATTATCTACATTTTCCATGGTAAAATCACTCCGACAGGCAATGAATCAATTTTAAAAAATGTTTAAGTACTGATTGATATATATTATAAGAAAAAAG
>JAGKTI010019888.1:0-16692 GCA_018397915.1 Birgus latro | reverse complement strand
GTCCTACAAAGCGACGGTAGGCATTGATGAAAGAGTCTGTGTTCATAGTGTTAGATGTTTCCAAATGAACTGCACGTGATGTCATACATGTGAATAAGACACCATATCTCTTCAGTTCTCTACGCCCTTCCTTAATGTAAAAGGGTCCAAAGAAATCAACAGCAGAATAAGTGAAAGGAGCAGCAGGTTCCAATCTATCTGTAGGGAGATCTGCCATCTTTTGTTCCTGTGTACTTCCTCTAACCTTTCTACAAATGGTACACCTAGAAATGTGCTTGGCTACTAGAGAAGATCCTCCTATGATCCAGTACCCAGACCCTCTAATCTCATTTAATGTGATACCCCTACCCTGATGCTGTACTTTCTTGTGGTAGTGACAAATCAACATATCTGTTATATGAGATTTCTTTGGTAATATGGCTGGGTGCTTTCTCTCATTTTGCATATTTGCTCTTCTGATCCTGCCACCTACTCTGATGATCCCATCTTCATCCATAAATGGATCAAGTTTATGCATCGGATTGGATTTCTGTAAGACACTGATTTTGGTTCTTCCATCACTACAACCTGATCTTTCCTTGTTAACTTTGTTGGACAATGCTCTTCTTTCCTTTGGGAATGCCTGTATCTGAAGTTGTTTTAGTATCTCAACTTCGGCTTCTTTCAGTTCTGCTGCAGTCACAGGAATATACTCAGACTTTACAGACTTCTCATTAGCTGCTTTTACATCTTGATCTTTTTTCTCTCTACCTTTAAATTTTTTCTGAAGTCTGAGGCACACTGCAGTAGCTCTGGTAGCATGATGCCAGTCAGAGAAATACTCAAGTCTGTCTAGGAATGGAGATGGCTCTTGAACTTCTGTGAGATATGACACAGTTTTCTTTACTTCATTATCATCTTCTGCAATCATGATGTCTTCTACTGCTGCTTCAGTTGTATCATACAGTTGCCAAAGAAAGTCTGGGCCATTCCACCACTTAGAATTGTTGATCAAGGCTTGCACTGGCATGCCTCGTGATGCATAGTCAGCCGGATTACTATCTGTCTCTACATACTTCCACTGTGCAGGTGAAGTTTGATCTCTTATTTGCTGAACTCTGTTTGCTACATATACTTTGAATCTCTTTGCATCACTACAGATATAGCCTAGTACTACTTTACTATCAGTCCAGAACACCTCTTTGACATCTTTATAATTCAGCTGTCTTCTCAGTATTGTATGAATCCTCACTGACACAACTGCTGCTGCAAGCTCTAATCTGAGAATGGTGATGACTTTAAGTGGTGCAACTCTTGACTTTGCCATTACAAGTTCACAATGTACCTGACCTTTGTCAGTAATCAATTTGATGTAAGAACACTGTCCATATCCTTCCATGCTAGCATCAGAAAAGTGATGAAACTCAACTGCTTTTACTTCTCCAAATGCTGCAGGCTTGTAACATCTAGGTACTTGCACTTGTTGCAACAGGTGTATTTCATTTCTCCACTGTTCCCACCTAGACTTGATGGGTTCTGGTACGTCATCATCCCAACTTACTCCCTCTTTGCACAGATCTTGGAGAATTCTTTTACCTTTTAGGATGAAAGGAGATACTAAACCTAGGGGGTCAAATATGGAGCTCACTGTTGACAGAATACCTCTTCTTGTGACAGGCTTATTACTCAAATTGATTCTGAATTGAAAAGTGTCACTTTCCACGCACCATTCTACTCCAAGTGTTCTTTCAATAGGTAATGTGTCTTTACTGAGATTCAGACTCTTCATGCTTCCAGCCATTTCTTCTGAGCTGATAGCTGCCAGTACTTCCTTGCTGTTGGACAGAAACTTATGAAGCCTGAAACCTCCTCTCATGCACAATGCTTTGCTTCTGTTAATCAGTTGGATAGCTTCAGCTGCTGTAGGCACGGATTTCAGCCCATCATCTACATAGAAATCATTTTTTACAAAACTAGCTGTATCAGATCCAAACTCATGTTCATTATCATCAGCTGTTTTCTTTAATGTGAAGTTTGCAACACTTGGTGATGAAGTAGCTCCAAACAAGAGTACAGTCATTCTGTATTCAATCACTTCTTTATCCAGATCTCCATTTTCCCACCATAGAAAGCGTAGCAAATCTCTGTACTCAGGAGACACATGCACCTGATGATACATTGCAGAGATGTCGCATACAAATGCTACCTCTTCTTGACGGAATCTGCACAGCACTCCTATGAGACTGTTTGGAAAGTCTGGTCCTTGTAACAAGTGACTATTTAGTGACTGTTTCTTGTAGCTAGCACTGCAGTCAAATACTACTCTTAGTTTGTCTGGTTTCTTTGTATGATACACACCATGATGAGGTATATACCAGACAAACCCATCTTGTCTTGCTAACTCCTTTGCTGGAACTGCTTCTGCATATCCATGAGTGATCATGTCTTGCACAGACTTCACATAGTCTTTATAGTATTTCTTGTCATTTCTGAGTTTTCCTTTCAGTCTTTCTAGTCTGTAAGTAGCTAAGTGTTTGTTGTTTTCAAATCTGACCTTTTCATTTTTGAGAGGAAGTGGCATCTCATAATGTTGTTGCTCTGGCTTGTATATTCCCTCCTCCATTTTTATCAAAATTAGTTTATCTTCATGAGAAATGGAGACATCATCTGTCTGCTTGTCATTAAAGTCTTGCTCAAACATTTTCTGAACTTGCTGTGGTTCTATCACTTCCTTTACTTGTTCTGGAACGATAAGGAAACTGACTTTCCTTTCATTCTTTATGACCACTTCTTGCGCCATTGTTCTGTGTACCTGTACAAAGTCATTTGCTGTGCCTGTGTCACTGCACACCTTTCCAATTATACCCCATCCTAACTCTGTCCTTCTAGCAAAAGGATCATTTTCATTTCCTGGGATAATTTCCTGTGGCTTCAGTGCTTTAGTACAGCTCAGACCTATGATAAGACCAATTTCCACATTAGGGTCATACGGCATCAGTTTATCTGCTATTCCATTCAAGTGTGGCCAATTGTTCGCAGTCTCGGGTCTTGGTATCTGATCTCGCCTGGCTGGTATGTGATCTCTAGAGTAAGCATAGGGAAGTAACACTTCTTTCTGTTCATATACTTCCTTTACCACAAGCCCTTGTACTTTGGTACAAAGCACAGTATCTTCTCCCATCACTGTAGCTAACTGGAGATGTACCTGTGGTCCTGTTGCTTTAACTTTGTCTAGAGTAATCTTTGCAATGAAACATGCATCAGACTGATCATCTAATAAAGCATAAACCAAGATTCGATTTGACCTATCACTGTCTAGGTATAGCCACACAGGAACGATCATGCTATGTGTATCTCCTATGAATAACCTGTTAATCTTGATGCTGTTTGAGACAGTACTATCCTCAGTCGTCTTGGACTGTTCTGATTTCTCAGCCTCTTTCTCTTTGGCTCTTTCAAGTACAAGTTCATGAAGACATGTTGGATGATATCGTTTGCAAGTTTCACATATTCTCCTCCTTTTGCTGTTTTTAACAACGTGTCCACGCTTTAGGCAACCTCTGCAAATGAATGCTTTCTGAATAAACTCTGATTTTTTCTTATTGTCCAGCTTGTCAAATGTTTTACATGCAATCAGTTCATGCTCTTCATTACAGTAGAGACAATGTGGCCATTTGACAAATTGTTTGTTGTCATCCTTGTTTGTTTTGCTCAATTGTGTTTTGTCATCCTTATCCTTTTGGTCTTTCTTTACTTCCTTTTCTTTCACTCCAGTTGTGTTGGCAACAAAACGTTTTACCCTTGCTTTGCTTTCCTTCTTTCCCTTTGAAGCAGATGTATTACTTATTCCCATCACTGCATTATACGAAGAGATTGGATGACAGGCTTTCTTTGCTTCATCTGATATGAATTACAGAAGGCACAAAATGGGGGGTAGTTTCCACTATTTGAGAGCCAGTTGTGTACATATGAATTCCATCGTTCAATTATACGTGGAGGTAGCTTCTGTAGGATTTTACCATTCTCCAAAGGATCATTTAAGACATTAAGGGGAGTGGTTGAGTTCATAATCGTTAAACAATTTTGCAAGAAGTCAGATAACTTCTGTAGCGCTTTACCATCATTGTCTGATATCTTTGGCCACTCATACAGTTTTCTTCTATAAGCATTAGCTACCATGAACTCATTACCAAATCGGTCCATCAACATTTTCTTTGCCTTAATGAAAGCTTCCTCATTCTGCAAACAGAACAGTCCTTTGATAGCTTCTTTAGCTTCCCCATCAGTATACTTTCCCAGGTAAAACAATTTCTCGGCAGGATTTGTTACTCTTGACTCAATGAAAATCTCAAAATTCTTGAGCCAGGTTGGGAACTCTAGCAAATCTCCCTTGAATACCTCTGGCTCTGGTCGAGGCAATTCCTTTGAGCCTTTTGATGACAAAATATCTACCACATTTTTTAGCAAACTCGTGTCTACTGCCTGACTTGATTCATTATGCTTAACTGATGACTGTGACTGCTTCAATTTTGATTTTGGTTTAAAACTCTCAGCATGTGGGTTAAGCTGTGGACTCATATGTAAGAAAGTCTGATTTAGTTTGGACGCTTCTCTTTCTAATTCACCCAAGCAAAAAACTGATGAACCTTTAACATTCTCTTTCGGTGTTACTATATCAGCTTTGTGGGTTTCACCCTGAACTGCTTCTTGTGAATCAAGGAATTTCTGAATATGCTGCCTTTTACTATCTAATTCATCATCACTATCACCATCAGGCAAGTCTAACATTTGATCTTCCATTGCATTTACAGCATTCAACTCTGCTTGAGCAATAGCCAAGTCTTTATTTAAAAGCAGTCTTTGATGCTCCCATTCCCTTTCCTGCTTAGACTTCAAAAGTTCCTGTTCCTTTTCCTGCTTAGACTTCAAAAGTTCCTGTTCCTTTTCTTGAAACTGCTGCTCAACTTTAAGTCTAGCTACCTTTGCTTGCAACTTTACAATACTACGCTGACAAGATCTATTAGTTTGATGTGAATAAACTGATGATTTACTGCTTTTAGATTTAGCATTGCTTGAGCATTTGGAAGACTTACTTTTTACTGATTTTGTGTCTTGCATCAATTCATCCATTCTCCTTCCAATCATATTCATACAAATTTTATGCTTTTCACTATGTTCTGCCAGGTCATCACATAACTCTATCTGTGAGCTTGGATCTGCTTCCATTAATCCTTTAAGTACTTGTACTGTAATAACAGAATTTTGAGTTCCCTTAAAAAGGAGACAAATTAATAATTCCAACGAACTGATACTTGATTTTCGTATTATTACAGAGTTTACTGTTACTGCCAGGACATTAAGAATAAGGCCTCTTTAATAATTAAAATTATTTGGTATCGCTGCCACCACCCAGCAGTTGCCGGGAAAAAAAAAAGAATTAATGTTATTTATGATTTAGTCCCATACGATGGAAGAGGGACAAGGGGCCTCTGACAGTAACAAGGTAACGTGAGCCTTTTATAGGAGAGCGTGGTTCTTTAGATGTAACATGCCTTGCGGGCCACCGTATTTACTAATGCTACCCCATAGGATTATAACCAAACACATTTTTCTATAATTTACTTATCTATATTAATGTCCCTAATTACACAGCAATGATAGAGTTTCAAGCCAGAATTAATTACTAGATCTCAATGGATCAAAGGTCTCTATTTCGCCAGAATACTTGAAAGAGAGAATGCAGGATCTATCCCACACAGATAAATTCATCTCCCGACTAACACGATACAGGAAAAATAAGCTCATCCCATCGACATCATAGAAAACTTTTCCAACATGGGTAACTCCCATAAACTACTCCACACACGGTCTCACAAGGACTTGTAGCGACCCAGTTACAACGGGTTACATCAGTACTAAAGAAATCATCCTTAATTTTACCTGGGTACACCACATATATCTAGGAAAAATATATTTAACCAAGATTATTACACTATAGAACTCAGTGCTCACCGCACTGCTCACGGCGGGACAATACACTTTTCCGCCTTCTCACATACATTAACCAACATATTACATTTGTTTTATAAGAAATTAGCTTACTAAGTGGACCAACCGATTTTGACTATACTGTGCATTGGAAATAGACTATGTGTAAATTAGTGTAAAGGGCTTTCGGGCACTGGACTTGTGACTCTCAAACAATGGCCTGCGCAGATTCCATGACCCGACACCATTTGCCGGCTCTGAAATGTCCACACCCAATGAAGTCTTTCTGGAGAGTGACGCTCCCCGGGCACGCTAGAGCCCGCGCCCGCGATCACCCGCTCCGATCGCACTGTCTGGCTCTAACTACAAACAGTTACGTTACAGTCACCAGGTTATAACAACGCACCAGAATTTGCAATAAAAAATGTACGCATTACTCTACTTATAAAAATATAACTTATGATGATTTAAATTTTGTGGCAATAGCATAGGTCTAACAATTTAACATACGATGCCTGAAATCACGGTTTGATACAATTGTCCTCTCTGTTTAGTTCGCTGTGCCCCCACATGATGCAACCACTGATGTCTATACTAAATGAATTAATTTTCGCGGTCATCTATGACAATCATCAATAGTCTGGCTTTACTTAAGTTCATAAACAACGTTATTCAGTAGAACAATACAGCTACACTAGCCTAAGTACAAAAATTCTGAATTCTAGGTATAAATATGACTACTCGCCAATATAAGCACCAAATTAACTCTCTATGCGGTTCAACTGAGGCCAGATGCCTGCCCGTCCCTTGACCAGTTGCTTCTACTAGTAAAATCAAGCCCAAAATACGATTTACAAAGTCCACTTCACACTACATTTCAACACGGTCCAGAATATACAATTATCACTTACATAACCTAATGTAAATCACATATATTATATACTTAACCTATACTTATACTAACTTAAATTACTCTTATACTACTTATCTTATATGTAAAAAAAATGGCATTACACGGGTCTACCCTTTACAAGAAAAAATTTAAACATCATAAGTCTTCACACAATACATTCTACTACATTTCCTAGAGACCTGTGTGCGGACGGGACAGACTTACCCAACTTGACTGTGAATTTACTCTATGAACACCAAATTAAGACAGTGCTCTCACTATCTGATACTCCCTAAAAGTGGCACCTGTCGGTCCATGCCTGAAATGCGTACCCCAGGGGGTCGCTTCTCTGTCACCAATGAACTCCAGAAAATTCAGTAGGAATTGTGCCCCAGCCAGCCTCCTGCCTGGATGCTAACATGGTTGTCTCACCTGGACAAACCTGTACTCTCGCTGCTAGGATCGTCCCAGGGATGCTTCACACACATTCAACACACTACCACATTTACGCCCCCCCATTCATACTACCTTTTGCTTCCAGCTTCCACCTGGTAACTGACGAGTGCCTGTCAGGTCCTGAAGTATCTGTTACACCACAAACCGTGCTGACTGTAGATTGAGGGAGTACTGCAGACTTCCCTCAAAATAAAGCATCTTAATTTTCCCACTGAACTGGGCTATGCCCATGACACACACTCAAACTCCCGAAAATTCAGTAGAAATTGTGCCCCAGCCAACCTCAGCTGTGCTGACTGTAAAGTGAGAGGATACCGGTTATCCCTCGAAATAAAGCAACATAATATTTCCACTGAACTGGGCTATGCCCATGACATGAACACCAAATTACACCACCAACATGAGATCAAATTCTCTCTGAACTCACAAACTACACAGTCAATAGTCAGACGGTCCGACCCGCACACACTTCCCTATCCAATACTTGACTAAATATTACCATAACCATCAAAGACTTTTCAACACTCTACAACATTTCAAAAAAAAAAAAAAATCACTACAACATTTGCAAAGAAAACAAAAAGAAAACACTGGGGAGGACATTTCTCACAGGGCGGCGGTTACTCCATGATATAGGGAACAGACACAAGGGCTTCTTCCGGGGGTTTGAAAAGCACTTCTCCACCTCAGTAACAGGGCACCACCCAACCTGGGGCTCCCTGAATCACCTTCCCCACGGACGCCATTTCCCCAACGCTCGCACGCCCGACCAACAGCACCTCCACAAGCTCCCGACGCTCCTCAGGCGACATGATTCTCCTCCATTTCGACTCCATTTTCAACATTGACTCCGAGCGATGTGCCACAGTTTGCCACTTACTGCCCATGATTGTGATGCGTGTGTGGATGTATAAATGTATGGGGAATTTCCCTACTGAACAACCTACGATGGTCCACACTAATAATTTCTCAAATACTCTTACACTTCCAGTTCCCAGGGGTTCTAAACAAGATCGAGTGGGCCTCTAGCATGTTATACAATTTAACAAATTAACTATTTACTTCTCATATGCCACTTGAATTCATCCAATCCTCATCGATATTCAGCAATATTCATCTAAATCCCACCAATATTCAGCAATATTCATCTCAATCCCACCAATATTCATCTAAATCACCACAATATTCATCTAAATCCATCTAAATCCCAACGATATTCAACAAGATTCATCTAAATCCCACCGCTGCCACCAGTGTAATAACAGAATTTTGAGTTCCCTTAAAAAGGAGACAAATTAATAAGAATGGCATTACAGTACTACTTCATTATACTGTAACTCTTCGGCTCTCATGTGAGCTCTAAGCTGATCCAAACTCCCAACATCATCTTGACCTGACAATATTTCACTAATTACTCTTTCCCATGCATGCCTTGCTGATGCTAACTTCTTTCTATACAATTCTACTTGGTACTCACGCCCTTTCTCTGTCAAAGTCCTTCGTCTGGCACCACCTTTCTCCTCATTTACCTCAGCTGACTGGGACTGTGTCTCAGTAAACTGGGTCTGTGTTACATCCTCATCTGCCTCAGTCCTTGGGGCCTGACTCTCCTCATTAGCCTTATCTGACTGGGCCCTGTCACCTACAGATCGTTCAGAACTCATTATTACTACTGTAAACTGAACTTATTAACTCTAAACTACACCAGTGTACTTATTGTATTGTAGATGAAAGTTTCATGTGGCTGTAGATGAAACTGGAGAATGCTGAGTAAGGAATGTGCAGATACTTCAGTCTTGCAGAGTCAGCAGTGGCACTGTTCTAGAAGCTAACAGTAGGCTGCTTGGAATTTTCTCTGGGCTGCATCACTGAGGGCTGTGTAGGTCCTTGCACTCGAGTTGATTGCAGGATATAACACTCCCCATGTACAGGTTTCGTCCTTGAAGTCGTTTTACTAGGCCTGCTCTGTCATGACTCATAGCCCCGAGTTTACTCTAGCCTTGAGTTTTACTGTAGAGGTCTGGGCCCAGGCATTCGGGTGGTATTACAGAGCAAACAACCAGGGTAATCTTCATGTTTATTTCATCTTGACAAATCCAGTGAATTCCCCGGTATCGTTCTCGTAAAACTGAAAGTACAATTTCTTTGTCTGAGGGACTAGCACACATTTCAGTTCATATTTAACACAATCACGTCATTGAATCTGTTATGACTACTCAGCAACAATCTTGACATTCTAATATATCATTTACATATCAGTTATAAACATGTAACATTGTTTACTGTAAGCAAAATAGGACAAAATACAGCATTTTACCTCAAGTCGCCGCTCCTGGGCCAGCTCTGTCTGCCTAAAAGTGCTGAGTTGACAGTTTGGCTCAGGCACCATAAGATGGCCGCCAACAGCTGAGGCACCAGGTGCGCACCTCTAATACTACCGATGTAAACAAATCTCTGAATACGTTTCTTAATAGACTTTGTGATATAAAACATACAAAATAAGTACCTATGACATTTACATGACTCCCCTAAATTGTGAGAGCAATTTACCATATATCTGTACCTTATACTTTAATGAATACAGAGAAAATACTAACCACTATACTACTTTCAATTTTCTTATATTTTAATGAGTACAAAAGTAGAAAATAATACCATGAAGGTGACAGTGGCTCTCTTAAAACTTAAGAACAATTCATTTTACACGTATTGAGTACAGAGGTAGGCTATACAATGATACTAATATTATGAGTATTATACTTTGGCATAGATATGGCACTATAGTTGGCTCTTTGGTGGGGTTACCCGGTCTTAATCTGCCTCAACTAGTAAGATGAGTTTATGAACTGGTCGTTCAATAAAAGTGATTGCCTTTGTACGTTTTCCTTGATTATTTAACTCAGAATCTGACATCATTACTTTCACCTTTCTCACAATCCCATCTTCACCAGTAAAAGCTTCTACTATTTTCCCCAATTTCCAATTGTTTCTAGCCAAGGTATCATCCTTTACAATTACAATATCATTAACTTGCATGTTTCTTTGTGGCTTTACCCATTTGTTTCTCAATTGCAGGGACTGCAAGAATTCCCTTTTCCACCTGGACCAGAACTCATTAGCTAAATACTGCACCCTACGCCAGAGCTTTCTTGAATACACATCTATCCTCTCATAATTACCTGGCGGGGGTAGTACAACTTTAGTTTTCATTGTTAGTAGCATGTTAGGTGTCAGTGGTTGTATGTGCTCAGGAGAGCTCAATGTGTCCACAGCTAGAGGACGACCATTTACTATGGATTCTGCTTCTATCATGAAAGTTCTTAGAGATTCATCATCTAGCTGAGACCCATGCTGATCAAGTAATACAGAAAGAACATTTCTCACTGTACGTATCTGTCTCTCCCAAACACCACCCATGTGACTTGCGTTTGGTACATTCATTCAAAATTCTATCCAGTCACAATGATCCTTTAGCAGTTCGCCTCTTATTTTTACATAGTCCATTTCCTTTAGACATGTTAACAGTTCATTTTTAGCACCAACAAAGTTTGTACCCTGATCTGATCTCAACTGAAGTACAGGTCCCCTCTGTCCTACAAAGCGACGGTAGGCATTGATGAAAGAGTCTGTGTTCATAGTGTTAGATGTTTCCAAATGAACTGCACGTGATGTCATACATGTGAATAAGACACCATATCTCTTCAGTTCTCTACGCCCTTCCTTAATGTAAAAGGGTCCAAAGAAATCAACAGCAGAATAAGTGAAAGGAGCAGCAGGTTCCAATCTATCTGTAGGGAGATCTGCCATCTTTTGTTCCTGTGTACTTCCTCTAACCTTTCTACAAATGGTACACCTAGAAATGTGCTTGGCTACTAGAGAAGATCCTCCTATGATCCAGTACCCAGACCCTCTAATCTCATTTAATGTGATACCCCTACCCTGATGCTGTACTTTCTTGTGGTAGTGACAAATCAACATATCTGTTATATGAGATTTCTTTGGTAATATGGCTGGGTGCTTTCTCTCATTTTGCATATTTGCTCTTCTGATCCTGCCACCTACTCTGATGATCCCATCTTCATCCATAAATGGATCAAGTTTATGCATCGGATTGGATTTCTGTAAGACACTGATTTTGGTTCTTCCATCACTACAACCTGATCTTTCCTTGTTAACTTTGTTGGACAATGCTCTTCTTTCCTTTGGGAATGCCTGTATCTGAAGTTGTTTTAGTATCTCAACTTCGGCTTCTTTCAGTTCTGCTGCAGTCACAGGAATATACTCAGACTTTACAGACTTCTCATTAGCTGCTTTTACATCTTGATCTTTTTTCTCTCTACCTTTAAATTTTTTCTGAAGTCTGAGGCACACTGCAGTAGCTCTGGTAGCATGATGCCAGTCAGAGAAATACTCAAGTCTGTCTAGGAATGGAGATGGCTCTTGAACTTCTGTGAGATATGACACAGTTTTCTTTACTTCATTATCATCTTCTGCAATCATGATGTCTTCTACTGCTGCTTCAGTTGTATCATACAGTTGCCAAAGAAAGTCTGGGCCATTCCACCACTTAGAATTGTTGATCAAGGCTTGCACTGGCATGCCTCGTGATGCATAGTCAGCCGGATTACTATCTGTCTCTACATACTTCCACTGTGCAGGTGAAGTTTGATCTCTTATTTGCTGAACTCTGTTTGCTACATATACTTTGAATCTCTTTGCATCACTACAGATATAGCCTAGTACTACTTTACTATCAGTCCAGAACACCTCTTTGACATCTTTATAATTCAGCTGTCTTCTCAGTATTGTATGAATCCTCACTGACACAACTGCTGCTGCAAGCTCTAATCTGAGAATGGTGATGACTTTAAGTGGTGCAACTCTTGACTTTGCCATTACAAGTTCACAATGTACCTGACCTTTGTCAGTAATCAATTTGATGTAAGAACACTGTCCATATCCTTCCATGCTAGCATCAGAAAAGTGATGAAACTCAACTGCTTTTACTTCTCCAAATGCTGCAGGCTTGTAACATCTAGGTACTTGCACTTGTTGCAACAGGTGTATTTCATTTCTCCACTGTTCCCACCTAGACTTGATGGGTTCTGGTACGTCATCATCCCAACTTACTCCCTCTTTGCACAGATCTTGGAGAATTCTTTTACCTTTTAGGATGAAAGGAGATACTAAACCTAGGGGGTCAAATATGGAGCTCACTGTTGACAGAATACCTCTTCTTGTGACAGGCTTATTACTCAAATTGATTCTGAATTGAAAAGTGTCACTTTCCACGCACCATTCTACTCCAAGTGTTCTTTCAATAGGTAATGTGTCTTTACTGAGATTCAGACTCTTCATGCTTCCAGCCATTTCTTCTGAGCTGATAGCTGCCAGTACTTCCTTGCTGTTGGACAGAAACTTATGAAGCCTGAAACCTCCTCTCATGCACAATGCTTTGCTTCTGTTAATCAGTTGGATAGCTTCAGCTGCTGTAGGCACGGATTTCAGCCCATCATCTACATAGAAATCATTTTTTACAAAACTAGCTGTATCAGATCCAAACTCATGTTCATTATCATCAGCTGTTTTCTTTAATGTGAAGTTTGCAACACTTGGTGATGAAGTAGCTCCAAACAAGAGTACAGTCATTCTGTATTCAATCACTTCTTTATCCAGATCTCCATTTTCCCACCATAGAAAGCGTAGCAAATCTCTGTACTCAGGAGACACATGCACCTGATGATACATTGCAGAGATGTCGCATACAAATGCTACCTCTTCTTGACGGAATCTGCACAGCACTCCTATGAGACTGTTTGGAAAGTCTGGTCCTTGTAACAAGTGACTATTTAGTGACTGTTTCTTGTAGCTAGCACTGCAGTCAAATACTACTCTTAGTTTGTCTGGTTTCTTTGTATGATACACACCATGATGAGGTATATACCAGACAAACCCATCTTGTCTTGCTAACTCCTTTGCTGGAACTGCTTCTGCATATCCATGAGTGATCATGTCTTGCACAGACTTCACATAGTCTTTATAGTATTTCTTGTCATTTCTGAGTTTTCCTTTCAGTCTTTCTAGTCTGTAAGTAGCTAAGTGTTTGTTGTTTTCAAATCTGACCTTTTCATTTTTGAGAGGAAGTGGCATCTCATAATGTTGTTGCTCTGGCTTGTATATTCCCTCCTCCATTTTTATCAAAATTAGTTTATCTTCATGAGAAATGGAGACATCATCTGTCTGCTTGTCATTAAAGTCTTGCTCAAACATTTTCTGAACTTGCTGTGGTTCTATCACTTCCTTTACTTGTTCTGGAACGATAAGGAAACTGACTTTCCTTTCATTCTTTATGACCACTTCTTGCGCCATTGTTCTGTGTACCTGTACAAAGTCATTTGCTGTGCCTGTGTCACTGCACACCTTTCCAATTATACCCCATCCTAACTCTGTCCTTCTAGCAAAAGGATCATTTTCATTTCCTGGGATAATTTCCTGTGGCTTCAGTGCTTTAGTACAGCTCAGACCTATGATAAGACCAATTTCCACATTAGGGTCATACGGCATCAGTTTATCTGCTATTCCATTCAAGTGTGGCCAATTGTTCGCAGTCTCGGGTCTTGGTATCTGATCTCGCCTGGCTGGTATGTGATCTCTAGAGTAAGCATAGGGAAGTAACACTTCTTTCTGTTCATATACTTCCTTTACCACAAGCCCTTGTACTTTGGTACAAAGCACAGTATCTTCTCCCATCACTGTAGCTAACTGGAGATGTACCTGTGGTCCTGTTGCTTTAACTTTGTCTAGAGTAATCTTTGCAATGAAACATGCATCAGACTGATCATCTAATAAAGCATAAACCAAGATTCGATTTGACCTATCACTGTCTAGGTATAGCCACACAGGAACGATCATGCTATGTGTATCTCCTATGAATAACCTGTTAATCTTGATGCTGTTTGAGACAGTACTATCCTCAGTCGTCTTGGACTGTTCTGATTTCTCAGCCTCTTTCTCTTTGGCTCTTTCAAGTACAAGTTCATGAAGACATGTTGGATGATATCGTTTGCAAGTTTCACATATTCTCCTCCTTTTGCTGTTTTTAACAACGTGTCCACGCTTTAGGCAACCTCTGCAAATGAATGCTTTCTGAATAAACTCTGATTTTTTCTTATTGTCCAGCTTGTCAAATGTTTTACATGCAATCAGTTCATGCTCTTCATTACAGTAGAGACAATGTGGCCATTTGACAAATTGTTTGTTGTCATCCTTGTTTGTTTTGCTCAATTGTGTTTTGTCATCCTTATCCTTTTGGTCTTTCTTTACTTCCTTTTCTTTCACTCCAGTTGTGTTGGCAACAAAACGTTTTACCCTTGCTTTGCTTTCCTTCTTTCCCTTTGAAGCAGATGTATTACTTATTCCCATCACTGCATTATACGAAGAGATTGGATGACAGGCTTTCTTTGCTTCATCTGATATGAATTACAGAAGGCACAAAATGGGGGGTAGTTTCCACTATTTGAGAGCCAGTTGTGTACATATGAATTCCATCGTTCAATTATACGTGGAGGTAGCTTCTGTAGGATTTTACCATTCTCCAAAGGATCATTTAAGACATTAAGGGGAGTGGTTGAGTTCATAATCGTTAAACAATTTTGCAAGAAGTCAGATAACTTCTGTAGCGCTTTACCATCATTGTCTGATATCTTTGGCCACTCATACAGTTTTCTTCTATAAGCATTAGCTACCATGAACTCATTACCAAATCGGTCCATCAACATTTTCTTTGCCTTAATGAAAGCTTCCTCATTCTGCAAACAGAACAGTCCTTTGATAGCTTCTTTAGCTTCCCCATCAGTATACTTTCCCAGGTAAAACAATTTCTCGGCAGGATTTGTTACTCTTGACTCAATGAAAATCTCAAAATTCTTGAGCCAGGTTGGGAACTCTAGCAAATCTCCCTTGAATACCTCTGGCTCTGGTCGAGGCAATTCCTTTGAGCCTTTTGATGACAAAATATCTACCACATTTTTTAGCAAACTCGTGTCTACTGCCTGACTTGATTCATTATGCTTAACTGATGACTGTGACTGCTTCAATTTTGATTTTGGTTTAAAACTCTCAGCATGTGGGTTAAGCTGTGGACTCATATGTAAGAAAGTCTGATTTAGTTTGGACGCTTCTCTTTCTAATTCACCCAAGCAAAAAACTGATGAACCTTTAACATTCTCTTTCGGTGTTACTATATCAGCTTTGTGGGTTTCACCCTGAACTGCTTCTTGTGAATCAAGGAATTTCTGAATATGCTGCCTTTTACTATCTAATTCATCATCACTATCACCATCAGGCAAGTCTAACATTTGATCTTCCATTGCATTTACAGCATTCAACTCTGCTTGAGCAATAGCCAAGTCTTTATTTAAAAGCAGTCTTTGATGCTCCCATTCCCTTTCCTGCTTAGACTTCAAAAGTTCCTGTTCCTTTTCCTGCTTAGACTTCAAAAGTTCCTGTTCCTTTTCTTGAAACTGCTGCTCAACTTTAAGTCTAGCTACCTTTGCTTGCAACTTTACAATACTACGCTGACAAGATCTATTAGTTTGATGTGAATAAACTGATGATTTACTGCTTTTAGATTTAGCATTGCTTGAGCATTTGGAAGACTTACTTTTTACTGATTTTGTGTCTTGCATCAATTCATCCATTCTCCTTCCAATCATATTCATACAAATTTTATGCTTTTCACTATGTTCTGCCAGGTCATCACATAACTCTATCTGTGAGCTTGGATCTGCTTCCATTAATCCTTTAAGTACTTGTACTGTAATAACAGAATTTTGAGTTCCCTTAAAAAGGAGACAAATTAATAATTCCAACGAACTGATACTTGATTTTCGTATTATTACAGAGTTTACTGTTACTGCCAGGACATTAAGAATAAGGCCTCTTTAATAATTAAAATTATTTGGTATCGCTGCCACCACCCAGCAGTTGCCGGGAAAAAAAAAAGAATTAATGTTATTTATGATTTAGTCCCATACGATGGAAGAGGGACAAGGGGCCTCTGACAGTAACAAGGTAACGTGAGCCTTTTATAGGAGAGCGTGGTTCTTTAGATGTAACATGCCTTGCGGGCCACCGTATTTACTAATGCTACCCCATAGGATTATAACCAAACACATTTTTCTATAATTTACTTATCTATATTAATGTCCCTAATTACACAGCAATGATAGAGTTTCAAGCCAGAATTAATTACTAGATCTCAATGGATCAAAGGTCTCTATTTCGCCAGAATACTTGAAAGAGAGAATGCAGGATCTATCCCACACAGATAAATTCATCTCCCGACTAACACGATACAGGAAAAATAAGCTCATCCC
>JAGKTI010019887.1:0-16123 GCA_018397915.1 Birgus latro | reverse complement strand
AGTTCCAGGCAGCCCCTTGAGGCCTCACTGGGAGAGGGGCGGAGGGTGGGGGCATCTAGGGCCCCCCCCCCCCCGGGGACTCCGAGGCATGATTTTTGTGCGCCATTTCAAAGATAATTTTGAAAAGGAAGTGTAGTGTGTAGCGTGTATGTAGTTTGGTGTTGACAGTTAGAGAAACTTGTATTGGAGAGCATGCTGGTCTACTCTCTGTGTAACTGAGACACTGAAAAAGTTCAGCAAAGGAGGATGGTCAGGAACAAGTCCTGAGGGCTGATGAAACGGGAGCTCCAGCTCTCCCTGTCATCAGCTTTCCATCCTCCTTGGGAGTACTGCCCTGCTCGACTGGTGCTACAGTCTCCTCACCCTCATTTCCAATGCTCTCACTCTTGACTTGTTACCCTCTAGCAATGTCCACGTCTCGCTTCCATACGTCAGGGTAGGGATCATAATACTATCATGTAGTGACTTCTTAACTTCCATACTCACCCCCCTATTTCTCATCACCACTTTCAGTGAACCAACAACCTTCCTTCCCTGCTGTACCCTTTCAAGCACTTCATCCCCAAAACTTTCGTCCTTACTCATCACACTACCCAAGTACATGAATGCACGCACATTCTCCATATCCTCACCCTCCAACCTCACTGTGCATTCTGTGACTTCATTCCTCTCAGACACAATAACTTTACTCTTGTTTACAGCAACTATCAGATTCCTCTTCTTACACACTGTCCAAAATTTATTCACCAAGCCTTGCAACTCCCATTCTTCACTCAACAATAATGTATCATCAGCAAACAACAACACTGGAATCTTCCACATCTCACCCTCATTCATTAGAGCCACTCCCACATTCGCTGTCCTACCTTGACCCTCCTTTACAACCCCATCCATGTATATATTAAACAGCCATGGAGATATCACACAACCCTGTTTCAGTCCCACATTTAGATCAAAGAACTCACTCAGCTCACCATCCACTCGCACAGTAGCCCTAGCTCCTTCGTACATACTCTTCACAGCACTCAACAATTTCCCATCAACTCCATATATTCTTAATACCTTCCACATACCTTCCCTATTTATTCTGTCATAAGCCTCCTCTAAGTCCATGAAGGCAGCATACAGTTTTTTTTCCCTTCTTTAGATACTTCTCCACTAAACATCTTAGAAGAAATAACTGATCTACACACCCTTTTCCCTTACTAAATCCCCTTGTTCTTCTCCAACCAACTCTTCTGTTATATGCCTAACCCTATCAATAAGTATTCTACCATATATTGTTCCAGTCACACTAAGAAGGCAAATACCCCTATGGTTACCACATACTTCTCTCTCCCCTCTTCCTTTGTATAAAGGAACAATTATACCTGATTTCCAGTCCTCTGGAACCCTACCCTCTTCCCAAGCCAATCTACACAACTTCCATATCCACTCCACAACAATCTCACCCCCATACTTCAGCATTTCACCAGACACTCCATCAATTTCTGGGGCATTTCCCATCTTGATCTTCTTCATTGCTTCCACTACTTCTGCCCTACTGACCTCTTCCACCCTCCTCTCACCTCTTCTTCTCCCAGCCATTCTCCAACCACTTATACTTGCACTACTCTCACTCCCTACATTCAACAAATCCTCAAAGTGCTCCTTCCATCTCCTCAATTTCTCTCTCTTCTCCACCAGCAATCTATTATTTCCATCTTTCACTCCCCTACTATATCCACTTTCACACTGTCTTACTTTCCTTACCTCCTTCCAAAACAATTTCTTACTCTCCCTCCATTTCACACTCAGATTCCTCCCAAACTTCTCATCCACTTTCTTCTTACTCTCCCTCACCAATCTCTTCACCTCTCTTCTCCAGCTCACATATACCTCTCTCTTCTCTCTCTCATCTTCTCCCCTACCTCTGCTCGCTAGTCATTCACTATATGCCTTCTTCTTTTGTTCCACAGCTCATTTCACCTCATTATTCCACCATGCTGTCCCTTGCACACCCCTGCATCTCCTTCTCACTCCACAAACCACCTCACACGCTACACCTATCTCTTCCATGAAAATCTTACATACATCTTCCACCCCTTCCATCTGCTCTAACTCATACCTTCCCAATCTTTCTTCCACTGTGCTCTTATACTCTGCCATTTTCTCACTATTCAGTAACTTCTGCACTCTTCTCACAGGAGCTATTTCCTCCTGTCTTCCCCTTGGTCTCTTCACCCACTAAAATCCAACACCTGTCTTCTTATTCGCTCATCCACACACATGTAATCTATCATTACCTTTCGTTCTGCAAGTTCACCATCCATCCTCCTCATGACTCTCCATGTATACCAGTGGATCATCTTGTGCCAAAAGTAGGTGCTGGCTATTGCCAACCCCTTACCAGCACAGATGTCAACCAAGGCACTACCATTCCCATCCACTTCAGATGGCACACCCCACTGACCAACCACTCCATCCACTTGTACATTCCCAACTTTGCCATTCATGTCTCCAATCAAAAACACTCTCTTGCTCCTCTCAAACTTGTCCATACATGCTTCTACACTTGCCCAGAACTCATCTATCACTCTTTCACAAATCACATTACAGTATTTCGTATCCTATCCACCCTCTGTACTCCACATACATTCCTCAGCAGTCCCATCTCCACTGCTCTTACTCTTGACTTTGTATTTTCATGACACACCGTAGTCTCACATCCATATGTTAAAGTAGGCACTAAGACTCCTTCATGTAAGCCTCGTGCAGCTGCAACACTTAAGCTTCTGTTTCTTATCAATGCCTTCATTGCACCAGCTACTTTTCTTCCTTGTGTCACTCTACTTTCCACTTCATTTGCACATTTCCCTCTCTTTTCTATCACTGTACCCAAATCATCCTAAGAATAATTATGGCACTCTGACTTGGAAATGTAATGTTTGTTGTTTTGTAAGCTATTCCAGTTCTGTTCCTAACCAGTGGATCAATCAATTCTAGTTACTGTACATCACTCAGAAATGTAACCCACATACCACATCAAGGATAATTATGGCACACTTTAAATCAATTTTGTGTGTGTGTATGTGTGTGTGTGTGTGTGTGTGTGTTTCTGTGTGTGTGTGTGTGTGTGTGTGTGTGTGTGTGTGTGTGTGTGTGTGTGTGTGTGTGTGTGTGTGTGTTCTTACCTTACCTAATTCTTACCTAACTGTATCTTTACAGGACTGAGTCAAGCTCGTATTGTCCCATGTCTTAAAACCATTTTTATCGTACATCTCCTTAATTTTATGAACTGTTTTGACACACACTATTTCATTCGGTAGTGCATTCCACTGATCAATTGCTCTATTTGGGAAACTAAATTTCCTTACGTCTTTATCACCTCTCTTTTTATGCAGTTTTTTGCAGTATCCTCTTGCTGATACTTCCCCATAGGTTATACAGTAAGACCTCACTATAACGGACTAATTGGGGCTCAGGCCAGTCTGAAATATGCGAAATTCCGATAAAAGCGACATCCGGACTTACCCCTGCTAATCCGGACTTTTTCCGATATATCAGACATTAGTCCAGATTGCATCAGTGGTTTTCACCACCATTGCATTATTGTACTGTGTTATACCTTCACTACATTAATCAAATGGTATAATAATACTGTACTGTGCACTGAAAAACATGTCTTTTACTTCTCTTATTGTGGTGAACATAGCTGAAGTTGTCAGGCAGTCCGGACTGCTTTCTGGCTATATCGGACTTTTTCCAATATATACAGTAGGCGCGGAAAGTGTTGACCCCATCTTAAAAAAAGAAAACATTCTTGTAGTTAGCAAGGAGAAACAAATAAATTAACACTCACCATTGAATTTAGTATTTACTGGCATTCCCCTTCACCTTTATTATCTTCTTAAGGCGTCTGGGGAGACTGATGGCGTAGTTTTGCGGAACAGACGGACTAAAACTGCTCCATAGCTGCTTGACTGCAGCCTCAAGTTTAGGCAAAGATGATGTGCCGCTTCATGTGCGCCCATAAATTCTCAATGGGATTGATATCTGGGCTGTTTCCGGGCCAATCTCGAATAAAGGGAACCTCACAGTCTGTTAGCCACTGTTTCAATGACTTTGCAACATGTGCAGGGGCAGAATCTTGCATAAATACTCTTGCCTTGGTTTTATCAAAAGAGTCACTTAAAACATCACATAATAGCCCCAAATAATTGTTCTGGTTCACTTTTTCATTTGCAGGTAGAATTACCAACTCACCAACACCATAATATGTAAGGCAGCCCCAAGCCATGAGTGAGGCTGGGTATTGAACAAACCTGGAGGTGTACTTAGGATCCAGGGGGTCACTGCCTGGTTTGCGGTACACTCGTGATGAAGGGGTACCAGTGACAGTAAATGTTGACTCATCACTCCAAAGCACAGTTTTCCATTGCTCCTCACTCCAGGCAAGATATTTCTTACAAAAATTTACTCTCTTTTTCTTCTGAAGTGCAGTTAGCAGTGGTTTTTTACGAGCACAAAAACCCCTGTAGCCCAGATCGTCATGCAACAGTTGCTGTACACTTCTGACAGACACATCTGCCAGCAACTGTGGGTTCTTTTCTTTTAAATCCCATGCTGTTAGCCTTGGATCCTTGCTAACTTGGCTTGAGATCAGCTTGCGGGGTCTGAAGGTTGTCTTACGAGGTCTCCCAGGCTTGGGAAGTGGAGTGGGAGGAATGGCCTCCCCACTGTCCTTGAACCGCTTCATCAGTCTCTGCACTGTCCTCAGTCTAACACCATCTGATTTGCAATAAATGGGAGTTTGTGGCCAGCTTTGTATAAAGTAATCACTTCCACACATTTGTCCTTGCTTGTGGTTACTTTAGGCATGATGAGAATGTGGTAGGTAACCAAATAACTGTGTTATTTGAGTCAAAACATGCCCTAGTGGTGCATCACACACAGAGACAATCCTCGTCCTGTGGCTGCCCAAACATTACTGAGCCTGCTCCTGTGGTGCCAAACCTATCAAGAAGGGTTGCCAGCTCCCGTTCAAAAAGCGTCAGCTCATTTTGCATCACAGGGGAGGGTAGTATTGACCCTACTTCACTTAACGCGAAAAAGAATGATGTCGGCAAAAAAGCATCAATACTTTCCGCGCCTACTGTAGGAGTTTAGTCCGGTAGCTCCTCGAGTCCGATAAAAGCGAATTCTGGTCTACTGAAGTCTGTTATATCGAGGTTTGACTGTATATTCATTTATGTCTATTTTCTTTTTCTCTGATATGCATTTATATAGCATAATCAAGTCTCCTCTTTTCCTTCTCTCCTGTAGCGTTGGCAGATTCAGTTTTTCTAACGTTCTTCATAGCTTAGATCCCTTAACCCTGGTACCCATCTTGTAGCAGCCCTTGAACTTTTTCAATCTTATCTATGTGTTTCTTGAGATTAGGATTCCAGACTACTGATGCATACTCCACGGCTGGTCTGAGGAATGATATTATAATCTTGCTCAGCATGTGTTCGTTAATGAATGTGAATGCTATTCTCATATTTGCAAGCAGTGTATACATGTTCCATTCCTTTTCATTTATGTGGTCTGGCAGAGTTAGTCTTATCGATAATCACACCTAAGTCCTTCTCTCTTTCTGATGTGTGTAGGGTTTTACTTCCTAATTGATTGCAGAGAATAAAGGGGAGGCTGAGGAAAGATTTAAGAAGTGAAGAGATGGTATGGGGTACAAGAGCTTAAGGGTAAATGCAGATCAAACAAAAGTGATGATATCTAGGGTTGGTGGCGGTACAATCAGAGGAGAGGGGGAGTGGCCATGTGCACTTTGCCACATGGGTGTGGGAAGTAATTCCGTCTTGTGTAGTGTTTGTGATAAATGGGTGCACAAGAGATGTAGTGGTATTAGAGGTAGACTGCAAGATAATGCTGATTTCATGTGTGCGGCGTGTCGGGGAGAGCAGGTGGAGATTGTTAGGAGTGAGAGGGTTGAACTTGCAGGTGAGTCTCTTGTGTGTGTGGAGGAGTTTTGTTATTTGGGAGACATGTTATGTGCCGGAGGTGGGGCTTGAGTTAGCTCGGTTGCTAGGGTGAGAAGTGGTTGGAAGAAGTTCAGAGAGCTGTTGCCTCTCCTGACATTGAGAGGACTCTCCTTACGTGCTAAGGGGTCTTTGTATGCAGCATGTGTTAGGAGTGTGATGCTGTATGGTAGTGAGACCTGGGCAGTAAAGAAAGGGGATATTTGCAGGTTTAAACGTACAGAATTGACAATGATTAGGTGGATGTGCAGTGCGTCCCTGCGTGCAAGGCCTGGGGGGGCTGGGTTTATGATGGAAGAGTTGAGGGGTAGGATGGGACTGGAGTGTATTGGTGTTGTGATGAGGAGAGGTAGGCTGAGGTGGTTTGGACATGTGGATAGGACAGGGGATGATAATTGGGTACAGAGGGTAAGAAGTGTTAATATTGGGGGAGGGGTTGGGAGTGGTAGCCCGAGAAAGACATGGGACGAGGTCATTAAGTGTGACTTAAGGGTTAAGGGACTGAACAGGGAGGCTGCCAGAGATCGAGCAGCATGGAGAGACGCCATTAGGTGACCAAGGCTGATGCATGCAAGCATGTTGGAGCCTTCAAATGCGAAACGAATCTGGTCTTTTCCCACTTTTACCAAACTTGATTACATGACACTTATCCACACTGAATTCCATTTGCCATTTATTACTCCATTCATGAAGTTTATTTAATTCTTCTTGTCGCTCTTTACAAGAGTCTATGTTAGTAATTCTCCTTTGTATTTTTGCATCATCTGCAAACATATTTAGATAGCTTTCATTTACAATATTATCATCAATGTCATTTATATACACTAAAAACATAATTGGTGCCAGCACTGAGCCCTGTGGAACTCCGCTAGTCACTTCCCTCCATGATGAGTAATTTTCCCTAAGTACTGTTCTCATTTCCCTTTTTCTGAGAAAATCTTGCATCCAACAGTACAGTTTGCCTCGGATTCCTCCTTCATGGAATAGTTTCCATAAAAGTCTTTGGTGCGGTACTCTGTCAAATGCTTTCTTGAAATCTAGACAGATACTGTCCACCCGTCCTTCTCTTTTCTGTAATGTTTCTGCAACTCTGTCATAGTAGCTTAATAAATTAGTAACACATGATTTTCCTTTCTGAAACCAAATTACCTTTCTTTATCATACTGTGTTCTTCTAGATGATTTACCCAAACTTTTCTTATTAGCTTTTCCAGTACCTAACTTACAACACTGGTTAGTGGTACTGCTCGGTAGTTGAGTGGATTCTGTCTATTCCCTTTCTTGAATAAGGGGACAATGTTTGCTGTCTTCAAAATATTTGGTAGTTTACCTTGACCCAAGGATTCCTTGAATATTAATGATACTGGTCTACTTAACTCCTCTGCACATTCATGTAGCACCCAACATGAAATTTCATTTCGACTATTTGCTTTTCCTTTGTCTAATTTACTTCAACTCTTCCTGTATTTCTTTTTCTGATATTTGTATATCTGGTAACATGTCTGGGCATGCATGTTCCATATCAACCCTTTCAAAATTATTTTCTTCTGTAAAAACTGATTGGAAATTCTTATTTAGTACTTCACAAATATCTTTCTCTTGTGTATATAAGATCCCTTCATCCATAATGATCCATAGGTATACATGGCGAATGGTGAGATGGATGGACGGTGGAATGATTAAAAGGAGGGCAATGACTATGTGTGTGTGGATGAAAGGAAGAGAAGTTGTGTAATGGATGCAAGAGTATATAGAGGTTGGGGGAGTGGCCTTTTTGAATCTAAACAAGATGGAGGAAGAGAAGATGGGAAGGACAGGAGGAAGTATTTCTTACAAGGAGGGTAGAAGAGTTACAAGAAGATGGAATAAAGGCTAAATATAAAAGGAGAGTGGAGGAGCGATTGGGTAAATATAGATTGGAGCAGATGGGGGACGTGGAAGGTGTATGCAAGATATTCACAGAAGAAATCTGTGCAGCATGTGAGGTGGTGTGTGGGGTGAAGAGAAGATGAAAGGGGGTTCAGGGAACAGCATGGTGGACTGAAGAGGTGAGAGAGGCTGTGGCACAAAAGAAGAAAGCATATAATGAGTGGATGAGGAACAGGGGCGTCAAAGAAGCCAAGAGAGGGAAAAGAGAGTTATATGTAGAGAGGAGGAGAGGTGAAAAGATTAGTTAGAGAAAGTAAGAAGAGAGTGGATGAGGAATTTGGAAGGAATTTGAGTGCAAAGTGGAGGGAATGTAAGAAAATGTTCTGAAAGGAGGTAAAGAGAGCTAGACAGGGTGCCAATGAAGTCAGTGGGGGAGTGAAAGATAAAAATGGTAGCTTACTAGTGGAGAAGGGAGAAAAAGTAAACAGATGGAGAGAATACTTTAATGAACTGTTGAACATAGAGAATGCAAGTAATGCAAGTATAAGTGGCTGGGGAATGGCAGGGAGAAGGAGGGTTGTAAGAAGAGAGGAAGAAATCAGTAGGATGGAAGTGGTGGAAGCAATGAAGAAAGTTAAAATAAGGAAAGCCTCAGGAATTGATGGAGTGTGTGGTGAAATGCTGAAGCATGGGGGAGAGATAGTAATAGAATGGATGTGGAAGGTGTGCAGATTGGCCTGGGAGGAAAGAAGTCCCGGGGGATTGGAAGTCAGGTATAATTATTCCTCTGTAGAAAGGAAAAGGGGAAAAAGCAGTGTGTGGTAATCATAGGGGCATTTGCCTTCTCAGTGTAATAGGAAAAGTATATAGTAGGATACTTATTGACAGAGTCAGGGAAATAACAGAGGAATTAGCTGGAGAAGAGCAGAAGAGCAGGGAGGTTTTAGGAAGGGAAGAGGTTGTGTAGACCAGATATTCATTCTTAGATCCTTAGTGGAAAAGTTTCTAGAGAAGGGAAAGAAGTTGTATGCAGCCTTCATGGATCTGGAGAAAGCATATGACAGGGTGGATAGACAAGGACTGTGGAAAGTAATAAGAATATATGGAGTGGATGGGAAGTTGTTGAGGACAGTGAAGAGTATGTATGAGGGTGCTATGGCTGCAGTCCGTGTGGATGGCAAACTGAGTGAATCTTTCCATTTGAAGGTTGGACTGAAACAAGGATGTGTCATGTCTCCATGGTTGTTCAATTTGTACATGGATGGAGTTATAAAAGAGATACAAGGTCAGAAAGTGGATGGTGGAGCAGCCCTAGTGAGAGAGGGCAGTGCTTGGAAACTCCCTGTACTGTTGTTTGCAGATAGTACTGTGTTGTTGAGCGAAGACAAAGGGGAGCTGCAAGGCTTGGCAGATGAGTCTGGGAGAGTGTGTAAGAAATGAAATCTAAAGGTGAATGTAGGGAAGACTAAAGTGATGGTCTTCGAGAGAAGTGAAGCCAGTGAATGTACAGTGAGATTGGATGGGGATGATATGGAGAATGTGAGTGCATTTAAGTACAGTACTTGGGTAGTGTGATGAGTAAGGATGGAAGTCTGGAGGGTGAAGTGCTTGAAAGGGTGCAGCAGGGAAGGAAGGTTGCTGGTTCATTGAAAGCAGTGATAAGAAACAGGGAAGTGAGCATGGAAGTGAAAAAGTTGTTACATGACAGTATTGTGATACCAACTCTAACATATGGAAGTGAAGCTTGGACCCTGTTGGAAGGACAGAAGTCAAGAGTGAGAGCAGTGGAAATTAGTTATTTGAGAGGAGCATGTGAAGTCACATGGAGAGACAGACTAACAAATGAGGAAGTGAAGGAGCATTGTGATGTGGTTGTGGACGTGATAGGAAGCGTTAAGAGAAACACATTAAGGTTGTTTGGGCATGTGGAGAGGATGGAGAGTGAAAGACTGATGAGGAGAGTGTATGTGAGTGAGGTGGAGGGGGCGAGAGGGAGGGGAAGGCTGAGGATGAGATGGAGGGATGGAGTGGAGGGGTACATGAGAGAGAGGGGTGTGAGTTGGGAGCGAGGTAGTGAAATGGCGGGGGACAGAGCGACATGGAGGCGATTTGTTTGTGACCACCCCGTGCAGGAGTGAGGCGTCTGGCAATAGATAGATAGACAGTTCCGTAATTGATTGTATTATATCTTTTTCTTTGGTTTTGCTTCAGATGTATCTGTAAAATAGCTTCGGTTGATCACTACTTTTGTTAACCCGTCCAGTCCCGACTGGTATTTTACCCAGCCTACCCCCAGGTCCCGAGTGATTTTCAACTTTTTGTTTTTTTCCTGAAACCTTCGCTTTTGGTGAGAAACATCGAAAATTCATAGTGAAATCACGATCCTGAGGTAAAAAATGTTGATACAGGTGTCACTCAACCTTACGTTTTCCTTCTTTTTCAGGGTACCTGGCTAAAGAAAACGAACTATGGAAGGGTTAACTAATTCAAGCCACTTTAAATTACGTATTTATTACATTTATTTGGTACGAATTTATGTGTAGTAAAAGTCTATATTGGTTTTCACACAATAATGTAGGCATTTATAATTATTGTTCACTCACCCAAATCTCAAGTACATATGGCACCTTCCTTTATGACCACGTTATCACTTCTGTTTGTTTCTACCTCTAGCTTCTTTGTTTCTTTGTCCTCCACCTCAGGAATCACTTTCACCGTGAATTTCGTCATTGGAGAGACCATGGGGCAACATACCTTTACTGGCTAGGTTACTGCTAACAGGTGAATTGCCCAGTGTGTGGGGGGGGAGGGGGGGTTAGGTGGGGCCAGGCAGTATCCCCGCTTGACAGCATGTAGAGGAAGGTCTCCCACATATGCCTACCAAAAATCACCCACAAATGTTGAAAAATGTGCACACAATGGGCCTTGCAATTGCATGACGTACGATGCACATCGTTGGGTCTGTCCGCGGAAAAAAGTAGCGACGTGCATCGTATGTCGTTGGGACTCGGCGGGTTAATGACGTCCTCCTCAAACTATTTTTGGGCTTCTCTCCTTATTCTTGTGTATTCATTTCTTGCCTGTTTATAGTTGCTATATGCCCTCTCACTATTGTGTCTTCTGTATCTATTCCACAACAAGTCTCTTTTTTCTTTTTCTTTTTTACATTCTTTATTAAACCATTTGTTTATTTTCATTTCTGTTTCTTTGTGCCGAGGGATGTAATTTTGGACTCCTATTTCATAAAGTTCACAGAATTTTCTATATATAACATTTAAATCTTGTCCTCTAAGCTCTTTTTCCCAATCTATTTCTAAGAAGTATTTCTTTAGGTCATGATAATTGCCTTTTTGTAGTTAAGGCTCTTTTTGTAACTTTCATTACTGTAAACTATGTCATATGCAATCCTGAAGTTGCAATTTAATACTGCATGGTCGCTTTTGCCGAATGGATGGTGATAAATAATACTTTCAATATCATTTTGTTGCCTAGTAAATATAAGATCTAGTACTGATGGTACATCAAGTCCTCTTTTTCTGGTGCTTTCTTTTACACGTTGCGTTAGGAAAAACTCCTGTACAAGGTCCAGGAGCTTTTGGTCCCAACATCTTTCCTGGCTTTTTACTTCTAGAGTATTCCAATTTATATTTGTATTGAAATCTCCAGATAGTATAATTCTTTCTGATTTCTCCTCCATTCTATGTAGTAATGCTTTTAAACTCTGAATTGTACTCTCGGCCAGTTCTTTATATTCACCTTTTTACCAAACATCTGATTCAGATGGCATGTACAGATTTGCCACAATTAATTTCCCTTCAGATGTACTAATTTCTACTGCTATCAGTTCTACCTGTGAGGGTATATCTAGTTCTATTTCTTTGACTTGCAGATTTTTCTTTGTTAACATTATAATTCTTCCTCCTTTTTTTAAGCTCCTATCTATTCTCGATATATTATATTCTTCTAGGTTTAGGGTGTCATTTGATATCATTGATGTTAATTTTGTTTCAGTTAGGCAAACAATATGTGGTTCCTTCTCTTTAATATAATCATTCATCTCTAGTAATTCAGATACCATTCCATCTACATTGAGTACATCAACTTAATCATCTTGTTTACATACTAGTCAGGACTTGGGTCTACTATCTTCTTCCTTTCTATTCCCTCGTGTTTATGTACCACTTTCGTACCTGCAATCCTATTACAGTACTTTGTAAAAAAATATGTGTTCTCTTCCTCAGATCTTCCCTCATTCTTTGTTTTTGCCTCCTCCCTCTTCTCTTTTAGTAATCCCAGTTCCTCTTGAGTTAGCCATTTTTTTAACCATACATATTTGAAATCCTCTTTTTGCATAAGTTTGTTTGCATTTTTGAGTATTTCCTCAACAGTGTTTACACTCTGGAAGGTTACTTTCAGGGGCTTTGATTTATTTCTCTCGTATTTCCCTAGCCTTTTGTGTTCCTCTGTCTTTCCTACAGATTTCCTCTGATACTTCCTTCAAAATGTTCATTACATTCGCTGTCTCCTTTTGGTCTCTCGAAACCTTGTTTTTTATTTCATCCTCCTGTATACCAGTGATTACTATAAATCTGTTGATGTCTGCTGAATCTTTGACCAATTTTGGATTGTTTTGGATTATTTTCTTTACTTCCTTTGTAATGCTGTTTTCTTCAGCTCTTGTTTCAAAGTCTTTCTTTACTTTCACCATTTCAGCATACATGATTTCCACATAATTTTTGTAGATTTGCATTTCTTCATTCACCTGGATTATCTCCTCAATATCACTGCTATGATATATCAGAGTGCTAGCCTGCCTAACTGTCTCTGTATCATTTCTGAACTCTTCCATAATACTCTCATGTTTGACAACTGTGCTTGCCATTTCACTAATCTTCCTTCTGAGTGTACCAACCTCAAGTAAAAGCTCATCTATTGTTGTGTCTTTCCTGTTAACTTCCTTTACTAATTCTTCATTTTCCTCCTTCTGCATGTGCAACTGCTTTTTTATTTCATCCATTTCACTCTGAAATGCCTTCTCTAATCTGTTCACTCATTCAACCAGATTATTATACTGTATGTCTCTAATTCCACCAGTGTGTGTGTGTGTGTGTGTGTGTGTGTGTGTGCATAATATATCTGATGGTTATTTTCTGCTCTGCTATTGGAGTATAATAAACATGGGCATCATGTTTCCCAGACTGTTTCATTTATAAGTAAATAAGTGTAAGGATTTTTATCACTGTAATGGTGAGTACTTCCATCAAAATTCTTGAAGTTGAAAGGTCAACTTTCAGCATGGAAGTTAATACCACTTTGTTGTTGTGCATGTTAAACAAGGCATATCAGTAGTCTGTATATTCTAACCAAAACAAAGATGGTATACCCAACTTGGGGCAAGTATAGTTGCTCAGCCAACCATGTTTCCTGGATTATCACGGTGCAGATGACACAAAAATGCACATATAATGTAAACCTGGATGTTGTGTGGTTAGTGCAGGTAAGGCAAACCACAAAAGTTGCGAGTGACCTCTCTGTAGAACATAAATGACAGTGAGCAGCAAAACTACATTACATTTGGAAAGCATTGTACTGCAGTGTACAATCGCCCAAAGAAGTGATGTCCCGATTCCCAGTACCTTTCGCTCAGAAAGTGGTATCTGGCAACTGTCATGGCCATGTTATAATTTCTATATTGCACAACGGAAAGAGCAGTATTTGGGTAAACAACACCAAAAAATAATATATTAGCATTTTTACCGTGTATAACTCGCATTATGGAAGAGGAAACCACAATACACTAAAGTTGAGGCTTAGCAGTACGAAAGAATGTGAAACGCACTCCCTATCGCTCAATGGTTTCAGGGTTAAAATGCGGAGAAACTCTCGTAATACTTATTTTCCATTCAAAAACAACAATACTGAAGGAAATATGTCCCATAAAATAAAACCCGCAGGTAATCGTAATTTTGAAATCATCAGTGTCATCCAATCAGAAAAATAAACATCTAAAGATATATTATTATCCACATTTAATTCTCTATGCGGGATGATATTCACGCGGGTAAACCCGTAAGTGCTGAAAGCCTGAAAGCAAGATTGATCAACAAGAAACTACAGCCTATCGGTGCAAGCAGATTATTGCACTTTAGCAAATATTCCAGTAAGACAGATATACTGGCACCTTAAAAGTTAACAGATAGATAAGCGATATAGAGGCAGAACATTGAAAATTTGCTACTGGAGCCCCTCGTAGCACAAGACCAAGACAGACGGATTAATACGTGTGCCCAAGAACAACTACTTATCACTTGTGTTGCTATCAAGAAGCAAATTAATCTGCCGGCATTCAGTGATGTTAGTGAAACCAGTGTAATCATAAGTGGAAAACTGGTCATTTTTATTCACACGAAATTCAAACATGTTATAAAACATGTAGGGCAGTTGCATGGTAGAACTAAAGAGGGAGAGGTTAATAGTCAAAAGCATGAATGTGACAATGAAGATAAAACCAAAAACATTATATTAAAAATAAGGGGAAGTGGGGGGGGGGGAAACTGTGACAAAGGTCGAGACATCCTCTCCCTCCCCTGCCGTGGTAAAGACTGATGGTTTGACGGAAGGCCTGCCGTGCACTGTTGCCAAAGGAAAAATTATTGAAATCCACTAAATTAGTCTCAGATGCGGTAAAAATCCGCCAGACTGAGGGAAATTAATGAAAAAAAATGGGCAAGACCTAAAAAAAAAAAAAAATGGGCAAGATCTGAAAAAAAAAAGAGCTAGAGAAATGTAATAATTTTATACCAGCTAGACTGCTTTTGAAATCTCTTAATTTAGTGGGAAAATCGCTTCATTGGTAACTGCTGGCATGAGTCATGAAAATGTGCCAGATGTCACTATTTATTTATTTTTTGATTGATCTAAAAAAAAAAAAAAAAGGGGCTAACCTTAACAAGTATTTTCGCAAGATTAATTTTTTTTACACCATAAATAATGTTTGCAGGGCAGGCAAAGACTGTTTCCGTCTCCTAAATAAACATTGCCAGACCCAGGGAGTTTTGTCCGAAACTTAATGAAAACGAGTCATCACTTCTTTGGGCGATTGTACGTTATAAGAATAAATTACAGCACATCATATATGTTCTTTTTCTTGATTAAAAAATACAGAAACAATAGACACTACATACTGTACTAAACACATATACCTGTACAATATACTGATAGCATAAATTTTACATCAAAAAGTTACCATTTTGGTGGTAGAAGGTGGCAACCATCAACCACTCACTTGATATACTGCTGCCTGCTTCTTTCTTCACCTTTATCAATCTTTTTCTGTCAGCAATAGATAGAGAGACAATTCTCTTCCTAATTCTCCCATCTTTCCTGTTACTTTTTATTACTCTTCTTTCCTGTTCCGGTGACTTTACATTTAGTAACATGATAAATGGATTTCTGTAAGCTAGGAAACCATGTGCAACACTAGGTGGTAACCATACAACCAGCCCATATGTGTTCCCTACATGTCAACAAGTGGGTTGGCAGGGGGTTAGTGCCCCTCCCCATCAAATAACTAATTCAAAGACAAATGGCTACCCCTAATGGGATTATGGCATCTGGCTTTAGACAGGTAGAAGTTATCATTTTCTATCAAGATCCAAAGACTTGTTACAGGGCTAAAATATCTACATTCTCTCCTTAATGAAAGATTTACAAGCAACCCACCTGCTCTATAGTACCCAAAATTCATTTTCTTGGAGGCTGGGCGCATGGCAAGGTAAATGGCTATAAGGGAGACCACGAAGGAGGTGAGGTCAGTGAGGAGATGTGCTGCATCAGACATGATGGCGATGCTGTTTGCCAGATACCCACCCACTGCCTCGCCTATCTGTGGAGGGCAAGTTGAGAATTAACCCTTTGTAGGTATGTTAACTGCATCTATAAAAATTCACCAACAACTGACCATTATTCCTACTGCAGAATGAGAGAGGTTGGGTTTAGAAAAAAAAAATATATATACATACAGTATATATACACAGTCAGACCCCTACTTATGAAAAATTGACTTACATAAAATCTGCAGATATGAAAAAAATTGTGAGGGGAGGGAGGGAGGGCAGGTCAGTCAGAGCAAGGAAGGTTGGGGTCAGGTGAAGACACTGACAAGAAGGTGAGGTGATATCTGAAGTTCAGGGAAGGATAGGGGATAAGTGGAGAAGTGGAGACAATAATGGGCTTTAA
>JAGKTI010019886.1:0-16693 GCA_018397915.1 Birgus latro | reverse complement strand
GTTGAACCCTCCATCAGGAGGGTGGGCAGAGAGACACGCCTTCACAGAGCCCCACACATAGGTGCGGGGCTAGGGGCTCAGTCCGATGACAGCCAAGAGGCAGGCCTGATGCAGGGTCTGAGGCAGGCCTGGAGAGGTCCCACCAGCAGGTAAGTCGCGCCCTGGTGTTCGGTGCGGCTCCCGAGATATCTAAGGACCCAGAGTACTGGAACCCGGGATGGCTGGACTGCGGCAATGGCTGGAGGGCGGCGACGCCGTCAGGGCCGCCTCACAGGAACCTCGGCCTGGGGGAGTGGTCAACAGCGCCCGACGCCAGCTGCTATGCCTACTGGAGCTCTGCCTCGGCTGCTGCCCACACTGGCGGAGCTGAAGGGAACTAAGGTCTCGAGTAAGGCCTCACCAAGGCTCCGAGAAAGGGTCCTCCCCAGTCACTCCCTCTGCAGGGGAGGGGGTGCATCCCGCCAGGCCACAGGAAACAGGGTGGGCCAGGCAAGGGACTTCCCCATTGGGAGATATCCTGGGAACAGAGGGTGAGGAGTGGACTGTGGCCAACTCTGCCTACCCCGTACAGCTAGTGGCTGGCGCAGCGGTTCCTCTGCCCCGTTGGAACTCAGGGCTAGCGCAAGACACAGTTCGCTCTATCCTGTCTCCATAAGGGGAGTGAGAGCCTCCTGTAGGAGAAGAGCAGACTATGGCCTGCTCTGCCTCTGGCTCAATGCGGCTAGTTGCCAACGTCGTGGTCCTACAGGGGACTATAACTCTGGTACGACTAGTGGCCTGTACCATAGAGCAGAGAGCACTAGTAGCAGAGGGATGGACGATGGCCAGTCCTGCCTCATACCCAGCACAGCTAATGGCCGGTCCTGCGGAGCTAGTCTGGGGGGGAACGACTGCAGGTAGTGGACAACTGGTGGCCGGTCCTACCCGACCGACATGACTTGTGGCCGGTGTCGCGGCCCTGCAGTGGGGATGCAACTGGGGAATGGACTGTGGCCAGTTCTGCCCCTTTCCCGGTATGGACAATGGCCGACACCGCGGCGTTGGGTGGAGTTACCGAGACAACTCCACTCCTTACCTGGTGAGTGGAATTTCGGCCGGAGACTAGGCGCTGGCGACTGCTACCTTCCCGGGACGTCGGCTGGGAGTAAGAGGGGCATCGGGGAGGGATACAGGTGCACCGTTCCTGTCCAGAGCCGCTCAGTGTCAGCGGCGGACCCCCGGTAGTCCTTGGGGGGATGGAGGTGTTGGTGTCATCTGCACCGGCGTCCGTGTCATCTGCAGCCCTTACCCCTAACTCATGTATTCCACCACTCTCCCCCATGAAGAAGTCGTGACCCTGTAACTGGAGGTGATACACGTTTGTGTTGTGCGTTTGGTGGAAGGGCGTGAGGGGGCACAGGAAGGTGGTCCAGTGGTGGGTGGTAGTGTTGGGTTGCAGGTGGTGGGCGTAGGCGATGCGGAGGGTGGAAGGGCGGCGCGTCTGCTGGAGGATTCATAGCAGGTGGTGCGTGTTCCGGACGTGGTGGTGTCGTCCGAGAGATGGGATCCAGGTTATCCTTCGGGCACACATGGCGGGGGTGAATCGCGGGAGAATGCTGGCTAAGGGCGGCCCGGGTCAGTTCATATAGTACAGTCCACCAACATAGATTTTCTATCATAGCGTAGTTCACAACGCCCGTTTTTTTCTATATTCAAGGGAACATTCCTTTCACTAAACATGCATTTCAGTGTAAAAGTAAAACTGTTAAACTTCCAGAAAATACACCAATATATGAAGGCTATCTGGCCTTGTCTAAAGAAGATGCTCGTTATGTTACATCGCCAGCATAGCTCTGCCTCATCTATTAGTATTAACGTTGGAGGTTTAGTAATCACTTTTTCACACATTCGCACTTCTTAATTGGATGACAAATTTACGTGCCCACACCGTGTGTCACCTGAGAGTAAACGGGTACACGCAGATGATCTACGTGGGTGTGTCGCACCTGAAACGTGATGTTCATGTGACCCACGCACGGGTCATTTTCCCAGGCTTCTGCGCGCCCATATACCCTCATTCCACGGGTTGCTCTAGCAGGGAGAGGTACTGTCTCTCCGCTCTCTCCATAGGAACTTTCCAAAGCGGTGTGTCGGGGTGTCTCACACCCAATGTATGCACTGCCGTACATTTTTTACAATGGGTTTGTCACACCCACTGTAAGTATTAATAGTCTATTTACTAAGGTGTTTTTCCTTGCAGGAAGTGAATATTTGTTATAAACAGGGACAATTTTGTACACTGATCGAAAACATGGCAAACCATTGTGTGAGTGATGAGGAACTTGACCGCATAATGAATACTACTGGGCTTTCTGATGATGATGGTGGTGGTGAAATTGATCCTGAACGTGATGCTAGTGATGACGAGAAAAGGTGATAGTGTTGAACATGAGGTGATCGATGACAGTGACATTGGCAAAGACTATGCACCCACATTTAGCTCGGAAAATTCCAGACTGTACGAGCGTCCCCACAAGGCTAAACAAAGGTGCACCTCAACTCCAGTGAAATCGTGTGCAGCCAGCAGTGGGTGGCGGACAGGGGCAAGCCACAGTGTGTGCCTCACCCCTGCTGCCCCTGGAACTACAACTTCTGCTGGTGCCCCTGATACATCTCATGATGCCCCTACCATTTCTGTGACCTATGATTATATAACTAGTGACCCTACTTCGGTCCCTGTTATCCTGTGTACTCTGAGTTCAACTCCTTGTCCTCAGGGCACTGGCAACTGACTTGGGTTCTTTTTCAGGACCAGGTCTAGATCATGCAACAAAAGGAACAGGGCTCAAACACAGGCTAACCAGTCTTACACGTATATTACCACAAAAAGATTCAGTGCAGGACACAGTACCTAATTATGGCACAATACAAATACATTATTAGTACATAAGGATAGGGGGCGGACTACAGGAGGCCGGGTAGTTGCAGGTGGCGGCCAGTTGTGGGAGGCAGCCTGTCAGGTGTGTGCTCCCGTGAGAGGCACGGGTCTCTGGTCACGTGGTGGATCGTCCGGTGTGGGGTGTGGGGCGGCGTCGTGGGAGGCTCCCTTGTGGTGGGGCCTTGGGGTGGTCCTGTGGTGTGGACCTCGTGTGCCAGGTATGTGGTGTGGCCGATGTCTGCTGGTCCTGACAAGAAGATGTTGTAAAAGTCCAGGAGGAGGCGTCGAAGGCTGTCAGCTTGGTGTGATGAGAAGTGTTCAGGTGGGGGGGGAAGGGTGGTGGGGGGAGAGGGGGGAGGCGCACGGCTCAGCTTCCTCCATCTCACCTACCACTAATCCTTTGTGGAGGGTGAGGGGGAGGGTGGAGACGTTGGCAATGCGCACTGCCCCGAGGTGGGAGGGGGAGGAAGGTGGGGGACAGCAGGCAGGAGGAGATGGCTCCTGAAAGTAGGCTAGGCTTGGAGAAAACAGGATAGAGTTTCCAGTGGGCCTGTGCAGGTGAAGTCAGGCCTCGTGCTGGAGGGGGAATGGTAAAGGTGGTGGCGATCGTGGCAGGGAAGGTGGTGGGCAGGGAGGCGAGGGGGGTTAGGGATTGTAGGGGGTAGGGTGGAGGACATGGCAGGGGGGAAGGGGGGGTGCACATGCAGTGTGGCTGAGTGGGGGAGTCTGGAGGCTTCCTGAAGAGGAGGCGCTGCTTGTGGCAATCAGTGCTGGTGTGCAGCTTCTGCAGGAGGTCCAGTCCCAGATAGCCATCATAGGCATGGCAAGATGAGTCGAAGATAATGAAATGGTGTTGAGCAGACACACTCTGATGGGTGTCGACACGTAGGGCCCGGGGGTCCCCCCATGTATGGGCAGGGGGCCATCCGTCGTGTCTACGAGATGAGCTGAAGTGGGGAGGAGTGGACCAAAAACCGAGGTATGGCAAGAATAGATGTGGTGGTAGAGGCAGGACCTGGCTGCTCCCATATCGACCAGTAACCTTACGTTTACCCCATTCAGTCTCATATTGTCGTAGACTGGGGGACGGTATTTTTGTGAGGTGGCCCCTGCCACCGTGGGGAGGGGTGGGGGCGGTCCTAAAAATCCAGCTGTTGTGGGAAGTCTTCCTCGCTGAGTTCTGTTTCCCCCAGGTCGGAGTAGTCAGCGGTGGGGGCATCGTCCTTAGTGCACCTATCCTCTATGGATGAGACTTTGCGGCGCCCCTGGGTGGTTGATCTGCACCGGGCAGCCTTCAGCTGTTCTCATATGTCATGGGTAGTGCACTAATGACTACAACCGGAGAACTCCCACGGGCTGATGGAGATGAGGTTGGTGTTCTGCTTAAGGGTGGGACACCTTTTTGTGGGAAGTGCCCTTGCATGGTGAGTGGTGATGAAGGAACACTGTTGATGAGGTGCCTCCGGGATTTGGGCTGTGATGGTTTGCGGGTTGGGACTCTGCTGACAGCGCCAATGTGTTACAGGGTGGTGCAGGCGGCGAGGAGGCGCGTGACCAGCTGGACGTCTTTATCAAGGGCACCCGTCAGGTCATAGATCATGAAATGCCCTCTGATGGCACTGGGGACGATCCTCAGAAGGGTATTGAAGATGTGTTGGTCCTAGGTGGCAACGTCGGCTTCCAGGTAGGCGGTGGTGACAAGTCGCCTGGCCTGGATGAGCATGTTGTCCAGGTTACCATCGTAGGTGACGGCATCGAGTTGGGAAAGGCAACGACTTTCCCTAGCGATGGCGTGACAGCTTGGGTCACGATTTGTTTAAACTGTGCCCATGTCAGCTCAGGGACGATCTTCATAGCGATGCTAGAGACTGCTTTTCCCAGGTGGGGGTAAGGTCACTGCAATCTTCTCCCTGTCGTGCTCAAATCCTTTGTCTAATAATGGTTTGATCGTGCACATATACGTGTCTGTGTCGCACTGCTCAGGGTCATATTTTGGTAACTGTAAGTGCGGTTTGGTCGCCATTTTGTTAACTTTCCCTTCGTTCCTTGTTGCTTTCTGACCGGATCTAGAACAAACGCTAGCCGCCAGTGTTATGCTGCATACTCTGAGTTCAACTCCTTGTCCTCAGGGCATGGGCAACTGACTTGGGTTCTTTTTCAGGACCAGGTCTAGAGCATGCAACAAAAGGAACAGGGCTCAAACACAGGCTAACCAGTCTTACATGTATATTACTGCAAAAAGATACAATGCAGGACACAGTACATATGGCACAATACAAATACAATATTAGTACATAAGGATAGAGAGTGGACTATGGGAAACCAGGTAGTTGCAGGTGGCGACCAGGTGTGTACAAAATACAAAGGAGTACAAAGGAAAACAAACAGCAACAGACCTTATGGTCCTTTCGAGGCTGTTTGTTACAGAGTGGACTATGACTACAAGATCTAACTCTACATGCTGAAGGATAAGGATAGCAAAGCAAGAAGGCTCCCCCCACCTCCAAACCCTCCAGTTAAAACTGGCAAGAAAAAGTGAGAAAAACCACCATGCAGCATGGAAAAACTGACATGGAAATTTCATAGGAAAGACTGAAAAAGAAAAGCTACATTCTTTAATACATTATCTATAAGCTACCAGTATGAATAACCTAAAAGAGAAAGTAGTAAAGTACAATGAATAATAAAATAAATAAGTAACGCATGACACTGTGTGCGGGTACGCTGAGTTAACGGGGCGTCTGCGGATGATGAGATTCTGTAGACATAAGAACGTGAATACGGTTATCCCGTGGTCTCAGTTGGACTCTGCGGGAATTCAAAAGACACCGATACATGTGAATATAGTTAATAATCCTGTGGTCTCAGTTGGATCCTGCGGGAATTCCAGAGTTACAGATACACATAAATATAGTGATCCCGTGGTCTCAGTTGGACTCTGCAGGAAGATACTTAAAACATTATCACCGTGCATGTATTTGCATTTAATAAATTGATCCAGGCTCTAAAAAAATAAAATGAAATAAAAATTTATACATAAGTATTTTATTCAGGAGTAAACATTAAGCTGGGGGTTAGATGACAAATATTTATCCAGGCGGCCTTTAAAAGTCAGAACTGTATTACAATTTACTATATTGGAGGGCAATTTATTCCATATATTTACAACTCTATTGAAGAAAAAGTGCTTAGCTTCATGCGACTGGAATCGTTTGCCAATTATTTTATGCCCATTGCCTCTTGTATAATTTGAGTGATCAACTGTGAAGTATTTATCGACAGCCATGTTATCATGTCCTTTGAATATTTTGAATACTTGAATTAAATCTCCTCATATCCTCCGTCTAGTTAGGGTAAAGAGATTCAGGGCTTCTAAACATTCCTCGTACGGTGTATTTCTCAATCTAGGTATCATCTTTGTCATCCTTCGCTGCACTCTTTCAAGCTTTTTCATATCCTTTTTATAATACGGTGACCAAAACTGAACGCAGCACTCTAAGTGCGGGCGTATTAAGGAATTATACAAGGTGAGGACGATGTTAGCGGATTTATATTCAATTGGTCTGCCTATGAATCCAGTCAATTTATTGGCTTTTTTCACAGCTTCTGCACATTGTTTGCTTGGTTTCAAATCGCTTGTTATTATAACTCCCAAGTCTTTTCATGGTTTACCCTATCAAGTTGGACATTATTCATGCTGTAACTAGCGCTTACATTTTTACTGCCAATGTTTAGTACTTTGCATTTATTAATACTGAAATCCATTAGCAAGACTTGGGCCCAGTTAAACAACTGATCAAGATCTCTCTGAATTGCCTTCCTTTGCAGTGCTGTATCTGCTCTGTTATCTATTTTAGTATCATCAGCAAATTTTGAAATCTTACAACACAATCCTTCATCAATATCTATCTATCTATTGCCAGATGCCTCAATCCCGAACGGGGTGGCCACAAACAAATCGCCTCCATGTCACTCTGTCCCCTGCCATTTCACTACCACGCTCCCAACTCACACCCCCCTCTCTCATATACCTCTCCACTCCATCCCTCCATCTCATCCTCGGCCTCCCCCTCCCTCTCGCCCCCTCCACCTCACTCACATACACTCTCAATCATCAATATCATTTACATATATTAAGAAAAGAATAGGACCTAACTTGTAACGTTTATCCAGTCTGACTCTTTTCCATTTATTACAACTCTTTGCTTTCGTACGGTGAGCCAATCTTCTACCCACCCAAGAATACTGCCACTGGAACCATGTGCCTTTAGCTTCTGAAGGAGTCTTTTGTGTGGAACTTTGTCAAAGGCCTTTTGAAATTCAAGGTAGACCACATCAACAGATGTAGTCTCATCGTACATGTTCAGTATATCATTGAAAAAGTCCAGCAGATTCGTGAGGCAAGAGCGATTATTACGAAAACCATGTTGCGAATCTTTTATGAGACTGTTTGTTTGTAAGCGCTTCACAAACTTGTCTCTGATAATAGTCTCAAGTAATTTGCAAACCACCGATGTTAAACTAATTGGGTGGTAGTTTTCTGGTTGGGCTCTGTTGCCCATTTTGAATATTGGGGTTACGTTAGCAAGCTTCCATTCATGTGGCACCTTACTGCTCTTAAGTGATAAGTTAAAAAGTTCAGATAAAGGCTTTGATATTTCATTTTCCAGTTCCTTCAATACACGTGGAGATATTTTGTCTGGTCCTGGTGTTTTATTCTCTTTTAATTTGTTTATTGCAAGCAGTACGTCGCGATCGCTAACTGTAATGTCAGTGATTATGCTGTCCTCTTCTGTTTGTTGTTTGTTTGTTAAGATATTTCCACCTGACATAGTCAGAGTGGAAGCGGGCCTAGGGTGGAAGGCCCGCCAGAGAGAGGCAGGTATTAAGGGTAGCTGGAGCTAGGCGGTAGGTAAAAATTAATAGTTGAAAGATGTGGGGTCTTGAGAACTGCAGGAAGTGGTAATTCTCTGGAACAGGCTCGGGTTTCGCAGCTTTAAGTTACCGAGAAATCGGTTGGCGAATTCTTCAGGGTCGATGGAAGCAAGGATGTCATAGATGGAGCACTGAGAAGTCTGGAGATTGGCAGTGGAAGTGGAGGGAGCAGGGTCTTCCGTCTCCATATCGTCGCGAGGAAATGGCCTTTGTTTCTTCCCCTTTTTGTTCTTCTTCTTCGGCGGTGGAGGCACGGGAGAAGAACGGGACTGAAGGTCGTCTGCTGGTTCGAGGGGGAGGTTGGACCACTAGTCGTCAGTAGGAGCTGGTGATGGGGGGGGAGGGTCCACCTCGTCCTGGCAGGTGGAAGGTACAGAAGTAACCCTCTCTTCAGCTACTGACGACGGTTTGGGAACGGCTGTGTCAGTGGAGTCCGTGGGTGTGGCAGAGGCAGTGGAGGAGGAGGCAGTCGCCCTGTTTAGTGAAGCGTCGAGCTGCAGCCTTTTCCGCAGTGTTGTGCGGGGTTGGGGAGGCTGCAGCGTGATGGCGCGACGCTCCTGACGAAGGGCAGGCTGTGTATCACAGGCGAAGCTCCGTGGGAAAACAAGGCGCGGCAGCCCGTTCTTCTCGAAAATCTGAGGGAGAAGAACAAGCATCGCGGCCTTGTCATCACCACAGAACGCCTTCGCCGTCGCAATGCACATGGCGACAATTGTTTCTACTTCACCAGTACATCGAGGGGGAACAGGGCGGCGCCCTTGGGCCGTGGGGTGCCGCCGTGCATAGGCAGAGCCTTGCACAGCTGCACCTCCCGGCCCAGTGACGTCTCTAGCCTCGGGATCCTTCGGTGTATGGTAAAGCTGGAATTCAACCGTCTCACCCTCGCCTAATGAGCACCTGAGACGTTGTGAAGCGGGAGCAGTGATCCCCAGACGGTGCACAAAACATCAGTTCCAGTGTCCTGGCGCTTGATGAATCCGTATCCCGCCTTCACACTGTACCACTTGACGATGCCTGTGATGGTCTGCGCTCTGGGCGACTCTCCTATGTCAGAGGTGGCCCCCCTCGACGGGTCGTAGGCCGAGACACGAAGGGAAATCATCGCTGAAGTACATTAAAGTCTACGGGAACAGGAACCCACGTTTCACTGCCTGGGGGAGAGCTCTGAACACCACGGCTGCTGGCGAGAGAATGATGTGTCATCTTCTATAGGAATGGGGGAAACAGTAGGAATTGTATGTATATTTTCCGTTGTAAATACTGACGCGAAGAAAGTATTAAGAATTTTCGCCATCATAGTTTCATCATCAGTGTGCTCTCCGTTATCTGTGATTAAAAGAACACGCTACCCAAGTTTTATTATTCGCAAGGCCCCAGAAATCTTCTTCTTTCTTTCCTGGTGGAATAGTTTCCCAGCATCTACTGGGTGGTGGCAGCCTACTCTCTAAAACTCTGCTTCTTATGGTGAGTCTAAAATTTCTATCATTACACTTGTGTCAGTAGCGGTGTGATACATCATCTCTCATCATTTCATAAGAGCCAAAATTTTGACCTCGACTCTGGTGATAGCGGTGGTAAACACTTATTTCTCATTAATTAACACAGAGTTTAAAAAAAACTATCATTACACCTGTGCTTCCAAAGCTAAGGCAAACGTTTCTAATTGTTCATGACATGCTGAAAAATCACTGGATGTTACTAAGCCAAAAACACCACCAAGGACGCCACGCAGATCAAAGAGATCTTGCTTTACACGTTTTTTTTTTTATGCAAGGAAGAAGGAACCAAAGGCCATGGGCCCACAAACCATTCCTCCCAAGAATAAACAAAAACAACACAAAACAGAGCCAAATTCAAGATCCGTTCATTTTGAGATGCCTGGATACACTGCGTTTGAAAGACTGGAGATTACAGGAAGTAGGAAATACAGAGAAAGGAAGACAGTTCCAGAGTTGACCTGCTGCATAAATGAAGGACTGGGAGTAACGGTTAACTCTTGCATTAGAGAGTTGGACAGAAAAGGGATGAAAGGTTGTTGCTAGTCGGGTAGTACGTGCCCGTCGTAGAGATGGAGGGATGCAAGTAGACAGTTCAGAGGAACAGTGGCCATTGAAGTAGCGATAGAAAAGAGATAAAAATGCAACAGTGCGGCGAAGAGACAGAGGTTGAAGGGAGCTAGTAAGAGGAGGAGAGTTAATGAGACGAAAAGCCTTTGACTCCACCCTATTAAGAAGGGCTGTATGTGGGGATCCTCCCCATACATGAGAGTTGTACTCCAAACAGGGGCGAATAAAACCCATGTATAAAGTTAACATGTGTAGGGGTAAAGAAGGTTCGGAGTCGTCTTAGCACACCTAATCTCTTGGAAGCAGATTTCACAAGAGATGTAATATGTTCTTTCCAAGATAAATCCCGAGTGAATGAAACCCAAAGCATGTTCAAGGATGATGAAGGTACGAGCTGGACATTATTAAACATCAGCGGGTACTCCTGTGGAAGGTTTTGTCTGGTTGATAGGTGCAAGAACTGAGTCTTTGATGCATTAAAAACAACAAGATTATTTTTACCCTAGTCAGAGATAAGAGCCAAGTCAGACATTAGGTGTGCCATAGCCTCATCCCTTGTTTGTTGAAGTAACTGCTGAGATGGGCGTTGCGGGAACCAAATGGAAAGGTGAAGGGTGGAATCATCAGCGTATGAGTGGATAGGGTTAGATTTACAGCTTAGAAGGTCATTGATGAATAAAAGGAAGAGAATTGGTGATAGGACAGAGCCCTGAGGAACACCACTGTTGATAGATCTAGGAGAAGAATGGTGGCCGTCTACAACAGCGGCTATAGAACGACCAGAAAGGAAGCTAGAGATGAAGGCGCAGATAGAAGGATAGAAACCATAAGAGGGCAGTTTAGAAATTAAAGATTTATGCCAGACTCGATCGAAAGCCTTTGAGATGTCAAGCGCAATGGCAAAGCTTTCACCAAAGTCCCGAAAGGAGGATGACCAGGAGTCTGAATGATAGGTGAGAAGATCGTCAGTGGAGCGTCCCTGACGGAACCCATACCGATGATCAGAGAGAAGGTTGTGATGGGAAAGATGCTTTAAATTTTTCTGTTAAGAATAGACTCAAACAATTTCGAGACACAGGATGTTAAAGCAATTGGACGATAGTTAGAGGGTTGGGAATAGTCACCCTTCTTCGGGACTGGCTGAATGAGAGCAAACGTCCAGCAAGAAGGAAAGGTACAAGTTGATAGACAAAAGTGAAAGAGTTTATATAGGCAGGGTGTAAGCACAGAAGCACAGTTCTTGAGAACAGGAGGGACTCCATCTGGCCCATATGCCTTTTTAGTATTGAGGCCAGTGATGGCTGAAAATACATCAGCTGAAGAAATTCTAATGTCAGCCATGAGGAAGTCAGAGGGGGGAAGTGATGGAGGAACAGCACCGGAATCGTCTAATGTGGAATTGGAGGAGAAAGTCTGAGCAAAGAGATCGGCTTTATCAGTAGAAGAAATAGCTACAGAGCCATCAGAGTAGAAAAGAGGAGGGAAGGATGATGAGGTAAAGTTGTTAGAAAGGTTTTTGGCAAGGTACCAGAATGAGCGTGAAGAATTTGAGTTGGAGAGTTGGGGACATTTAGCGCGGATGAAATTATTTTTAGCAGAACGAAGAACAGACTTAGCACGATTCCGGGCAGAAACATAAGAAAGATGTGATTCAGGGGTGGGTTGGCTCCGGTACCTTTTGAAGACCCTCTCCTTGTTGCGGACAGCATTAGAACAAGTGTGATTAAACCAAAGCTTTTTTGCATTAGACAAAGGATATGAGAAAGGAATGTATGCTTCCATGCCCAAGGGAATAACCTCCGTAATACGTAAGGCACACGCAGATGGCTCCCGGCCATGGAAGCAATAATCATTCCAGGGAAAATCAAAGAAGTACTGCCTGAGGGCCTCCCAATCCGCAGCTCCAAAGTGCCACAGACGACGTTTCTTTGGAGGATCCCCAGGCCGCACAGGAGCAATAGGACAGGTTAAGATAATAAGGTTATGATCGGAGGAGCCCAACGGAGAGAAAAGATTAACAGTGTAAGCAGAAGGATTAGTTGTAAGGAAAAGGTCAAGTATGTTGGAGCTCTCTCCAAGGCGATCAGGGATACGGATAGGGTGCTGTACAAGCTGCTCTAGGTCATTAAGGTTAGAAAAGGTATAGGCTTGTTCACCAGGTGGATCAGTGAAAGGAGAGGAGAGCCAAAGGTGGTGGTGAACATTGAAATCTCCAAGAATGGAGATTTCAGAGAAAGGAGAAATGGATAGAATGTGTTCCATCGTAGAAGTAAGATAGTCGAAGAATTTTTGATAGTCAGTAGAATTTGGTGATAAGTAAACAGCACAGATATATTTAGTCAGAGAATGACAGGAGAGCCAAAGCCAGAGAGTAGAGAATTCAGAAGAATCAAGTTCAGGAACACGAGAGCAAGATAGGTTGTTGCTTACATATACACAACAGCCACCTTTGGCTTTGAAATGAGTATAGAGAAAGTAGGAGGATACAGAAAAAGGTTTGCTGTCATTTGCCTCAGACAGCTGAGTCTCCGTTAAGAAAAGAAGGTGAGGGTTAGAGGAGGAGAGGTGGTGTTCCACGGAAAGAAAATTTGTGGAAAGGCCGCGAATGTTGCAGAAATGAAGAAAAAGTGAGTCAGACAGTGGTTCCAGGCATGAGTCATCACTGGGAGAGGGGCAGATGGTGGGGGCATTTGTGGTCCCCCCCCTTCCCTGGGGACTCCGAGGCACTGTTAGGTTTTGCCATTTTTACTAAATTTTCTGACAAAGCCATCGTGGGGCAGGGAGGCATTTAAACTAATGAATAGTTTCTCGATCCAGACAAGTTTCCATTGAAGAGGTTCATACAGTGGAACCCAGAAAGATTGATTTACATGTTTGTTTACCAAGGAAGCCAGTAGGGATCGTACTGTGGACAGTTGACTAGCAGATTTTCGAAGTTCGTGTGTGGCATCAAGCTCTGAAAATCTTAACGGACTGAGATGACATCCTCCAGTCACTAACATTACTTGCCGTCAGGCTGACGGCGCCAGGGCTTTACTGATGCCCCTGGACAGAGAACACCAATCCTCATCACCCAGAGATGACCGAGCGCAGCTAGTGCCATCAAACTGTCCACACTTTTCACAACATCTTACCTTTAAAAGGAATCTGGATTAAAGGTCAGATCATCTACGTGGTCCTGGCAGATGGAAGACGAAACACAAAAAACAGTGGGGCGAGTTGCTGAGCAAAGCTTCTCTCTGTACTCTTTAACAGGTAGAGTAGAAGATGAAGGAGTAACAAGAGTAGAAGAATGAGCAGATTTGAGAGGAACGGTAGAAGGTCCTGTAGAAGAAGAAAAAGAAGATGCATTATATTCCTGATTTTCCTCCCGTTCGAAGTACCTGAGTTTCCTTAACCCTAGAATGCATACGTGAAATAACTGTAACGTTAATGTATATGGTGGGTGTGACAAACCCAGTTTTCGGAGGTTGAAACACCCAAGTGAAAATCTAAATATAATAAAACTAGAAATATACGTACAAAATATAAGCCTTCTACTTGCATTTCATCATAAAATGATTGACTTTGAAAGAATATCTAAGGGTGAAGGGGTAACTTGAAAAAAAACAAAAAATGGGAAAAATGTCAGTGCAACTAAAAAAAAAAAAAATCTGAGGTAATCTCATCACAGCAGCTGCGGACTTCTCCACATGCACACACACTCCTGGGTCGTGGGCGCTGCAGCTCATGGGACCAAAACCCTTAGTGACTTACACTGGGCTGTGGTGGAGGATGACAAAAAAGAGATTTTTTTTTAGAGTCAAAAAATGACTTACAAAAAATAGCAATTTTTCATGCAATCATTTACCCCTGAAATTGAACACTACATGGTATTTGGACCTTTCTATGGCTAAACCCACTGAATTAGGACCCGCCCTCCACCCCTCCTTTTTTTTTTTTATGGCTAAGATAAAACATACGTTCACCTGTAAATGGACATTACCTGAGGTGTGTATAGTCTTATCATGATCTGAGTTACACACAGTCGCCAACGACAGGGTAGTAGTGCCCCTGGCAGACAGGCTTTTGTCACTTGATGCACCGGATGCTCGTCTTCCTGTCTGACCGCACGGGCCACTCCCTGCAGTGAACAGGTGAACTCTGACTCTCAGCAGCAACTGGTCCTCCAGGGGCTGCCATTCTTCCTGAGGAAAGAAGGTCACATATTGTGAGTTCTCCTCCCGTGTGCCTGGGTCGTTAAACCAGAGGTAATTTAGGAGGAACTCAAATTGTTCCTGGGCCATGACAGCACTGTAGACAGGTGCACCAGTGGTGGGGACCCAAATCTCCCTGATGGAGAGATGATTGTCTCTTTGACCCCCACTGAAAATAATCGCCCCCAGCAGAGCAAGAAACGCTGCACAAGTGATGGGGGTGTGCATGGCTGCCTGCCGTGCTTACTTACCTGCCTCAATATCTATTCCTTCATTGGTCCACTGGCACACCTCATCTACCATGTCAGAACTGAATAATAAATTGAAACACTGCTTGGATGTTTCTGCACTCTGAGCTTCCTGGTTGGGCCCTGTGGTGGCACGGACAATGTTACGTGCCGGTATTCGTGACACATAGGAAGTCTGGGGCCGACAGTACCACCGAAATCCAGAAGCACTAGCCAATGTGCTGGCCTGGAATTCAACAATACGTGGCAATTCCTCCTCCACTTCATCATCATCAGCAGCAGCACTACGTCGCCACCTCCTTCAGCCCCTACGATCACCAGCAGGAGCGGCAGCAGAGGACCCAGGGGCATCAGCAGAGGTACCAGGGACTTAGGGATATCAGCAAAGGTACAAGGGGTTTCAGGGGCAGTGACAGACGTAGCAGGGACAATAAGGACTGAAATACCCACCACAAAGGGAGACCTCAGAGAGGTATGCAAATGGGAGGAAGAAACACCGATCCCAGGAGGAGACCACAGAGAGGTGTATAAGGGCCCCGAGCCAGATGGGCCCACGTCACCCTCCACCATGAGCCCCTCTTCCCCTCAACGAAGCCAGCAGGGAGTACACCGCCCTGCCGCACTACACTCCAGCCGGACCAACACTCGCCACCCAACGCCAGCGTCCTCTGTCGCCATGCATAGGACGCCCCCTTGTTTACTTACTGCCACCCTCTGACGAGCTCTCCACCCCGAGCCCGTGCCACACCAGTGTGGCGAATCTTTAAAAAAAAAAAAAAAAAAAAAACACTCGCCAGGATCGAGGTGGGACCAGTACTCTCACAGTCCCCTGTAGGACCACGGCAATGTCCACCAGACTTGCTGGAGAAGGAACATCCACTGAACTTCCCACATCTGCAGCACCACCGGCAGCAGGACCGCGGCAACGTCCACCGGACTTGCCGGAGAAGGAATGTCCACTGGACTTCCCGCACCTGCCATCCCAGGGACGAGTGGAACCGTGGCAACGTCCACTGGACTTGCCGGGAGGGAACGTCCACAGGACTTCCCTCATCCACTACCCCTGAGGCTCCCGTCGGGAGTAGCATCCCTTGCTTGCCTCACTCCTCCAGAGGCTGAGTGGGACACCCCTCCCAATCCCCCCACATCCCTAAGGGCAGAGTCTGCTCCCCAGTGGAGTCCCTATTGGAGGGTGTCTGGAGCAGCCCCATTGTGAGCCTGGGAGTGTGCTCACTGCAGCTGGCGTCTCAACATCACCAGCTGCTGCTGAACTTCCCAAGTACAAGAGGCCGCAGCCAGACCCTGACGGTCTCCCCACGCCGGCAAGACTGCAGCCCCCAGCTGCCTAGGGATGCCCCAAGGACTCCAGGCCCGGACCTACCCAGACCCTTCTGGTGAGACACCCACCTCCTCCAAGGGCAGCCACAGAGCCACGCGCCTGCCTGCCCTGTTCGTCCCCAGTCCTGAGGGCCACTACATACACACCAAGGCCCCACCAGAAGGGAGCCTCTCGTGACGCCGCTCCCCAACCCACACCACATGATCCACCATACGACCAGAGACTCACACCTCTCACAAGGGCGCACACCTGACGGAACGCCTCCCACACCTTGGCCACCTCTCTCCACACCTTGGCCGCTCTCCCTACACCTTGGCCGCTCTCCCTACACCTTGGCCGCTATACTGGACAGACGTCCTGCTGGTCCACTCTGCGAATACCCACGGCTAAGTGCTTGTTTCAGTGTTTTGTGTGTGTTATTACAATAATGTGATAGTCCTGAGTTTGGGTGAGTGATCTGGCTGACTGTCTGGTCGCTAAGTGTTATGCTAAGTATTTGTGGGCCGGTTTCTCGTCCCTCAAACGCGCAGGCTGTAGCGGGTCCTTATTCTAGACCGGGTTGGCAATTCTTAGGGAAAGGACTGGACACAAAAACAAGGCAGTGACTTACACACGGGTATTACAAAATCTTTCCAGAGACAATAGTACATCATTTTACATACATCAGATGCTGGGTCTGACGGGAATGGGTTAACATGAGGTTTTACTTAACTGAAGTCTGTCTCTATAGGGAAATTATGGTAGTATTCACCCAGCACATAATGTACTTAGATTTCACTTACAATTTAGGACACAGGAAAGCACTGGTTACAATTTCCCCTCGAGTACAGCACTGGACGGCACTGATACAATTTACTTTAACATCTGGTGTCAGACACTCACCTGGTCGGCTGCCTACCTCGAATGGAGTCGGCCGCGTTACAATACACTGAGAGGGGAGACTGAGATATTTCCTTCGTACTTTGCTGGCATGCCTCTACACAGGGGGGGGG
>JAGKTI010019885.1:0-16693 GCA_018397915.1 Birgus latro | reverse complement strand
AATTGTGAAATATATATATGTTTGTGTGTGTGTGTGTGTGTGCACACACGCATGCGGCATGTATGTGTGTATGCATGTTTGAGTGTGTATTTACCCATTTGTACTTTACAGGAATTGAGCTAAGCTCGTGCCGTCCTGTCTCCATATCTACATTTATTCAGTCTAGTTTTAAACACATGAATGTTTTTTGCCTGCATCACCGCTTCGTCTAAGTCATTCCAAATACTATGCTTCTGTTTGGGAAACTGAACCTTTTAAGATTTAAGATATCCACTATTCCTCAGCTTGAAGTCTTGACCTCTTGTTCTTCTATTATCCAGCACAAAAAGATCCTATCTATCCACCCTTTCCAGTTCTTTTACATTTCTAAACATCGTGATCAAGTCATCTCTTTCCCGTCTCTCGTGCAGTGTTGGTAACATCAGTTTTTCCAATCTCTACTCATAGGTCAGTTCCCTCAAGCATGGTATCATCTTTGTTGCCATCCATTGAACCCTCTCTAGTTTATCAATATGCATCTTCAGATGAGGTGACCATACCACAGCCACATACTCTAGTCTTGGTCTTATCATGGTCACTATCAACTACCTCAGAATTTCTTGGTTCATATAATTAAAAGCCACTCTCATGTTGGTCAGTAATCCATAAGTGCCTCCAGTGATTTGTTTTATGTGCTTTTCTGGTGACAAGTCATCCTGAATATTCACTTCGAAGTCCTTCTCATCGTTTCTTGTACCGGTACTAATTATCTCATTGCCCATTTTATGTGTCCAGCGCAGTCTTTTATCACTCATTCCCTTTTCTAATACATAACACTTCTTGGCAGTGAAATCCGTTTTCCAAATCTGGCTCCAGCTGTGAAGTTTGTCCAAGTCCTCTTGCAGTGTTTTTTTGCAACTGTCAGTACATTTGTTTCATGATTTTAGCATCATCTGTGAACATACTCATTAAACTATTCAAACCTTCTGGCAAATTATTTATATATATCAGAAACATTATTGGGGCTAAGACAAAGCCCAGAGGTACTCTACTAGTCACACTTCTCCATTGTGAAACCTTGTCTTTTATAACTGTTCTCATCTGCCTTCCTATTAGATAATCTCCCATCCACTTTAGGAGTTTTCCATGCACCCCCTCCAAAGGTCTTCAACTTCCACAGCAGTCTCTTATGGGGCACTTCTTGAGATCAAGATAAATACAATCTGCTCATCCCTCTCTCTTGTATGGCATCTATTACCCTACTATAGAAACTTAATAGGTTAGTAACACAAGATCTTCCTTCCCTTAAACCAAATTGTCATGGTGTTATCACTTCATTTCCTTCTAAATACTTTATCCATCTTTTTCTAAAAACAACACTAGTATGTGATACAGGTCTATAACTGAGTGGATCTTCCTTATCTCCTCCCTTGAAGATTGGCCCAGTATTTACTCTTTTCCAGTCTTTAGGTAACTGTCCATTTTCCAGAGAGCTCTTAATGATGACATGGATAGGCCACACTATTTGGTGAATACATTCCTTCAAGATCCATCCAGCCACACCACCTGGTCCCATTGCTTTTCTCACATCCAAGTCCCTCATTAGCTGTAGCACCTCATTCATGTCAACTGCAATTTCTGCCATTCTTCTGAGTTCCATATCATTTTCCCTAAAATCCGCTTCCAACACACAGACTGACTGCAGCTTGTTGCTTATTATTTCGCACAATTCTTCTTCTCTTTCATAAGTTTCGTCTCCATCCCTCAGTCATAATATACTTTCCTTAACTTTCATTTTACCATTTACAAACCTATAAAATAGTTTAGGCTCTTTTTTACATTTAGTTACAATATCTTTTTGGTATTTCCTTTCTTCCTCTCTCCGCACCTTTACATATTCATTTCTTGCTTGTGCTCCTCCCAAGTTCTATCACTATACCACCTTCTTGTCACTTTATTCCGTGCTCTTTTTCTTGCCTCAGGTGTCATGCTACACCTGTTGTTAAACCATTCTTTCTTCCTTTCCATTGCTGTGGAGAATTTGGGGACCTGTTTACTAATTCGTGTTTTATATACCTCTATCAGAAACTCATATTTCTCATCAACCTTTGTGATCACATCCTTTTTCCTCCAGTCTACATTTGGAAAAAGCTGATCAGAGAAGCAAAGTCTGCCTTCCCATAATTGTATTAATTTCCTCTGTGTTTTTCATCTCTTTCTTTTTTCCTTACTCCCACCACTTCCATCTCAATAGTCAGATGATCACTTTTACTAAAGGGGCACTGGTAGGTTATGTTCTTCACATCGTTTGTGTCCTTTTTGAATACCAAGTTGAGCCTTGATGGTTCGCTGTCTCCTCTAATTCTTGTATTTTGTTAATCGAGTTAACATGTTTTCCGTCAACAATTCCATTAATTTATTTCCTCATGATACCTCCTTGTTCGCAGCATCCATATTTTCCCAATCAACTTCTGTACAGTTAAAATCCCCCATGATTATTATTCTATTTCTTTGTTCAGTTAACATCTTTAGCTTAATAATAGATTCTCTTATTAACTGTTCATAATTTTCTTTTGTCTATGCCCTAGTTTTGGGATCATATAAAATACTGTTAAATCTTTGTTTTTCTCCATAACAGTCCTCTGTTTCCAAAGTTCAGCCATGGTATTTTCAATTTCTGTTTTTTTTGTTCTTAAGTCAGTACGGTTAAAATCATTACACCTCCCCCAAACTTGCTTTCTCTATCCTTCCTCGAGATATTATAATTGCCCCATCCAAATGATTTTGTATCAACATCTTGGGGCAATTTTGTGTCCACCAAGCAAATAATTTCAGGTTTCATTTATGTAGTCCCCAATTTTGCCTTTCTTAGATATTAACCCATCTACATTACTGTACATGATTCTTAGTTTTACTGCCCTGTTTTTATCTTTACTCATCATTCTCTATTTCGAATTCATATCCATCCCCCTTGTTTCCTTCACTTCTAGTTCCTCACATGCTACTTCCTACTTTATATCCATCACTCTCCAAAAAAAATGTTTACATTCTTCCTCTGCCCTCCTGTCATTGTTTTTCCTTTACTTGTTCCTTCAAAGATTTTAAAACTTCTCTTTCTTCTTCATTCAGATCTTTCCTTACTATAATATTTTCCATCCCTGTCTCTTTACTTAGTTTCCAGGTCACTTTAAGTATGCTGTTTACTACACTTTCTGATGACAGCTTAACTCTCAGTGGTCTTGCTTCCCCTTTCTTATACGTCCCTATCCTCCTTACTTCTTCAGTTTCTTTTTCCCACTTGCTTCCTTCAGTATCGATCTTGCCCAGTATTTTTCTCACTTGATTCGAGTCTCTCATGAGTCTCAAAGATCTAACCTTTTTTTCCTCCTTCCTTTTTCCAAATATTACCTCACATCTGTTCCTTTCTAAAGTTTCTTTCACTATTTTCTCTTTTTTCTTCAATATTTTCACTACATTTTCTTCTATTTTTTCTTGCTTATTACCCTTTCTTCCTGAATGATTTCCCTTAAGCTGACCACATCTTTCTGTTCTTCCTCCACATGTGCCCACTTGCCTCTTGCTCTTCTAACACACTACTCACCTTCTCCATTTTCTTACTGCTCTCTGCTGATTTTCTCCTTAATTCGATATTTTCTTGTTTCAAATTCTCGATCTCCTGGTTTGCTGTCCCTTTGGTCTGTATCAGACTCTGCATAGTGTTTTTGGCATTTTCAGGCATGTTTCTTTACTAGACCCTCCACTTTCTTTTCGTTTCATTTTTGAAGGCTCCAACATGCTTGCATGCATCGGCCTTGGTCACCTAACGGTGGCTCTCCATGCTGCTTGATCTTTGGCAGCCTCTCTGTTCAATCCCTTAACCCTGAGGTCCAGCTCAGTTCTGCATCATCCTTGAATATGCTTGGGGTTTCATTCTCTCGGGATTTGTCTTGGAAAGAACATATTACATCTCTTGTGAAATCTGCTTCCAAGAGATTAGGTGTGCTAAGCCGATTCCGAACTTTCTTTACCCCTGCACAGTTGTTGACCTTGTACACGGGTTTTATTCACCCATGTATGGAGTACAACTCTCATGTGTGGGGAGGCTCTCCATATGCAGCTCTTCTCAATAGGGTGGAGTCAAAGGCGTTTCGTCTCATTAACTCTCCTCCTCTTACTGATTCCCTTCAACCTTTGTCTCTTCACTGCACTGTTGCATCTTTATCTCTCTTCTGTCGCTACTTCAACATCACTGTTCCTCTGAACTGTCTGCTTGCATCCCTCCACCTCTATGACGGACATGTAGTACCCATTTAGCGACAAACTCTCATCCCTTTTCTGTCCAACTCTCTGATGCAAGAGTTAACTGTTACTTCCAGTCCTTCATTTGTGCAACTGGTCAACTCTGGAACTGTCTTCTTCTGTCTGTATTCCCTACTTCCTATGATCTCCAGTCTTTCAAACGCAGTGTGTCCAGGCATCTCAAAATGAACGGATCTTGAATTTGGCTCTCTTTTGTATTGTTTTTGCTTCTTCTTGGAAGGAACAGTATGTGGGCTCATGGCCTTTGGTTCCTTCTTCCTTGCTTTAAAAAAATAATTAAGAAAAAAAAAACTTAATGACCTCGTCCCATATCTTTCTCGGTCTATCCATCCCCCAATATTAACACTTCTCACCCTCTGCACCCAATTATCATCCCCCATCCTCTCCACATGTTAAAATCACCTCAGCCTACCCCTCCTCATCACAACACCAATACACTCCAGTCCCATCCTACCTCTTAAATCTTCCATTGTAAACCCAGCCCCCCCAGCCCTTGCACGCAGGGATGCACTGCACATCCACCTAATCATTGTCATTTCTGTACGTTTAAGCCTGCGAATATCCTCTTCCTTTACTGCCTAGGTCTCACTACCATACAGCATCACACTCCTAACACATGCTGCATACAAAGACCCCTTAGCATGTAAGGAGAGTCCTCTCAATGTCAGGAGAGGTAACAACTCCCTGAACTTCTTCCAACCACTTCTCACCCAAGCAACCGAGCTAGCTCCAGCCCCACCTCCGGCACATAACATGTCTCCCAGATAACAAAACTCCTCCACACACTCAAGAGACTCACCAGCAAGTTCAATCCTTTCATGCCTAACAATCTCCACCTGCTCTCCCTGACACGCCTCACACGTAAAATCAGCATTATCTCGCAGTCTACCTCTGATACCACTACATCTCTTGTGCACCCATTTATCACAAACACTGCACAAGATGGTATTACTTCCCACACCTTTATGGCAAACTGCACATGGCTACTCTCCCTCTCTTCTGTTTGTACCTCCACCAACCCTTGATATCATCACTTTTGTTTTATCTGCATTTACCCTTAAGCCTTTGTGCCCCATACCATCTCTTCATTTCTTAAATCTTTCCTTCGCCTCCTTTTCATTCTCTTCAATCAACACCAAATCATCAGCATACAACATCTCCCACGGGAGTCCACCTCTGACGTCACATGAGAGGGCTTCAAGTACCATGATAAACAACAAGGGACTCAAAACTGACGCCTGATGCACACCAACATTCACGGAAAACCCATCACTCAAAGCTCCATTCACCCTTACCTGGGTGCGAGCACCCGCGTACATGGCCATAACCACCCTAACCAGTCACTCTTCCAACCCTAGCTTTCTCATTGCCCACTTCACCACCTCTCAAGGGACTCTGTCAAAGGCCTTTTCCAAATCAACAAAAACAAAATACAGTTCCCTTTTCTTTCCAATATATTTTTCCTGAAGCTGTCGAACAATGAAATGGCATCAGTGGTCCCCCTACCTGGCATAAACCCAAACTGCATCTCATCAATATTCACTCTTTCTGTAATCATATCTTCTAGAACTCTTTCCATTACTTTCATTATCTGATCTAAGAGCTTTATACCTCTGTAATTTCCCCATTCCAGGGCATCACCCTTCCCTTTGTACACATCTACAATTACAGTCTTCAGTTTGCTAATTCTCACTCTTTTCTAGTTCACTAATTCTCATAATCAACATTTTAACTAAGTCCATCACACTTGTTTCAGTGTCAAATCTTGGAAATTCGTTTCCCTCAATGTATACATTGTCGGCCATGTTTAATGGTTGGGTACAGCAGTACTAACAGTATCAAGATTCCTATGAACATTCATGTATACACAAATATTGACAGTGGCAACTTATATTTTTGGCAGACTTTATTAACCCTTTCGCGCACCGTACCGCAATTTCAGTTTCATGTGGTGTGGTGTGCCAAAGCACAGGACCTCAAATTGCTTGAAAAAAAAAAAAAAAAAAAAAAAAAAAAAAAAAAAAAAAAAAAAAAAATAAGTTTTCGGTCGATTTGCGTCAAATTTTGTAGCGTTCTAGTAGCCACGTGTCTCTCCCGAGGTAAGTCACTGGCAACACTGCAATGGCTCATATGTGCCTGTATGTAGTGATGAAATCTCATTGCTCCACTAGCAGCCAGACAGCAGGGTCGTGCTGTGTTGAGTTGTCCCTTGAAATCCGCCATTTTCCCCCTCCTACCCGAGGCTGAAGCCATATTACGATTGTACAATGTTTTTTACTATACTGTGAAGTGATTGTGTCTATTGAATTTATATATATTGTTTGTAAAGTATTGGGGCCCGTTATCAGCCGTTAGGCGTAGATGCAGAGTCTGGTTTGTTACAGCGGGGTTTCCACTCACCTTGCCCGTAAAATGATGTATTTTACCTTTATAGTGAAGCCATTACTTATATCTGTGAAACATATAGTGCCTGGATTAGTGAAATAACTGACCTACCATAACAGGCATTATGTTATACCATAGAGATACATAGACATATGCATTAGTTGCTAAGGGAACAGGCGGTCTCGTACGCCATACAGTAGGGAAGGGAATAACAGAGGAGGCTGGGATGGAATCATGTGAAAGTGTTTTATATTGCATATTGTTCAGTGTGAAATATATGTATAAAATAGTGCAGCGAGTGTTTACTGAGAAATATTGCATGCATTGACTGACAGCGGAAAGTTATGTAATGATCAGAGACAAGAAAATATGCCACACAGTGACACATATATGACATTATATACGTATGTCGTGCAGCGAATGTTCGTGGAGAAGTCTATTGTGTACATCGCATGTGTTAGGCAAATGTAGTGCTAGGAACAACACACACACACACACACACACACACACACACACACACACACACACACACACACACACACACACACATTCCTTACATATGCGTCTCTGTCAAACACCTACTAACACACACACACACACACACACACACACACACACACACACACACACGGGTCGTAGAGGGAGAGAGACGGAGCTGCTCCTGGATCGAGGGGAAATAATCGCAGAACTAGCAGCGAAAAGGAGATAGCCTATTGTGATTATGTGGTTGAATGCGTGAGTGGTGGTCCCGTCGGATATTAGTTTAAAAAAACACAAGTTTCGGCCCGAAAAATACGAGACAAAGTGAAAAAGAAAGTTTCCATATGGTTGCATCATGGCGGAGAGAGACGGAGGATTGTTTACAACTGGCGAGGGGGAATTTGCGGGCTTCTTCGAGCTAAATGTAGGCAAAGGAAGTGATAAGCTGCAACAAACAAGAGTAGCAGGTGTAGAGAAAACGGCGGAGAGGAATGTCCAGGAGTTAAAAAAGGTATGGGAAGTAATTAAGCAGCTGCAGGAACGGACCATAGAGCAAGAGAGAGAGATCAAAGTCCTACAGAATAGACTGGAAAAGGTTAGCACACGTAGTGAGGAACAAGAAAAAGAAGTTACAGAATTAAAGGCGAATAATGAATCCGCATCAAATGAAATAAAACAGCTGAAGAGGGAGAATAAGAGTTTGGAAGAAGAAAGGGACAGAATAAAAAGTAAACTAGATGAATACGAATCAAAATCGAGGAGGCAAGATGAGCATATTCAGGAAATCAAGGAGCAACATAAGGGGTGGAAGAAAATACAGGAGGAAGGAAATGTAAATTTGAAGGAAATCATAGAGCAACAAAGTAAGGAAAAAGTGGAAAAGGAAGTGGTTAGAGTACTAAGAAGTAGAGAATCTTTGGTTAGGGATGTAGCAGACAAGAAAAAATGTGTGATAATTTCAGGAATAAAAGAAAAACGAATGACAGTGAGATCTGAAAGAGAAAGAGAGGAACTGAGCAAGGCTAAAGAAATAATATCACTGGTTATGGAAGGAAACAATGAAGCCCAAGAAGAGATTGAAGAAGTGTTTAGGTTAGGAAAGTACGAGGATGGTGGGGCAAGGCCCATGAAAGTAAAGTTTAAGTCCCAAGTAATAGTGAATGAAATCATAAGTAGAACGTGGAAATTGTCAGAGAAAGAGGGGTTTAAAAATGTTTGGATTAGGAGAGATGGAAATGAAGAGGAAAGAGCTAAATTAAAGGAGTTAGTAAAGGAAGCAAAGATAAAAAACGAACAACGAACGGAGAAAGAGAAGACAGAGTTCTATTGGAGAGTTATGGACCAGAAATTGAGAAAGTGGTATCAACGGAAGGAAGGGGAGACGAGAGTATAAAAAACGATGAAAAAAGTTTGAAAGTGGCGTACACAAACATTGATGGACTAATATCGGCAAGGTTAGAAATCAATGATTTTTTGAGGGCACACGAACCTGATGTTATGTGCTTTGTAGAAACTAAATTGAAAGAAGATATTGATATTCATATGGGAGGTGGGAAATACAAATTATGGAGAAGAGACAGAAAAGAAAAAATGGGAGGAGGAGTGATGATAGCAGTGAAGGACAATATAAACGTAGATACTGTGGAAATGGCAGAGGGCAGGGCCGAAGCCATAAATTTGAAATTAGAAACTGGGGAGAATGGTAAGAGAGATATGGCAGTGGTATATGTTCCCCCTAAGACGAGAGCATGGAATGACGATGAATACCAGGAGATGTTGTCAGACATGGTTAGTTATCTACAGAAAGTGATCGAGAAAAGCAACAATATAATCCTAATGGGTGACTTTAATTGTAAAGAGGTGAACTGGGAGGAATGGGACTCGGGAGGCAGCGAAGATTCGTGGGGCACAAAATTGTTAAATATAGCAATGAATAATGTAATGACACAGTGGGTTAAAGAAGAGACACGATTCAGAGGTGATGACACACCAGCAAGATTAGATTTGCTACTATCCAGGGAGCCTGATGTAATTGAATCATTAAATTATCAGTGTCCTATAGGAAAGAGTGATCATGTGGTCATTGAGTTCCGGATGATGATAGGGAACATGGTGCCAAGAGATGAGCTTTATAGGCAAGGACGATACAACTTTGGGAAAGCAAACTTTGCAGAATTGAGAAAATTTTTTGAAAATGCGGACTGTAGAGGGTTCAGAGAAACAAGAGAGATACAAAGGAAGTGGGATATCTTTTTGGACCTCTACAATTTGGGAGTGGAAAAATATGTGCCAAGAGTAAGTGGGAAAGAAAACAGGAAAAAGGTGTGGTTTAATAGAAGGTGTATAATAGCGAAAAAAGAGAGGGACAAGGCATGGAACCAATGGAAAAAGAGAGGTAATATCAGAACAAAGGAAGAATATAAAAGAACTAGAAATGAATATACAGGAATACGCAGAGAGGAAGAAAGGAACTTTGAAAAAGGTATAATTGACAAATGTAAGGATGAACCCAAATTGTTTTATAGATTTGTCAATGGCAAATTGAAGCAAAGGGAAGGAATCACCAAACTGAAAGTAGAAGGAGAGGTCTACAAGGATGCAGTAATGCAAGCTGAAGTAATGAACAAATGCTTCCAATTGGTTTTCACTAAGGAAAGGGAGTTTGTGGAAGGAGAGGAAGTGATTAGAAATGTAGTGATAAAAGATATAAAAGTGGAAGTGCAGGAAGTGTATAAATTACTGGGAGCTCAAGATGTAAGGAAGGCCCCAGGACCGGATGGAATCTCTAATTGGGTACTGAAGGAATGCAGAGAACAACTGGCGGATAAGATTCACAATTTAATTGTGTGCTCCTTGGAAGAGGGGAAAGTGCCTCGGGAATGGAAGAGGGCAAATGTGGTGCCAATCTATAAGGGAGGAAACAAGGAAGAACCCCTGAATTATAGACCAGTGTCCCTAACCAGCATGGTTGCGAAATTGTGTGAGAGAATCCTGAAAGATAGATGGATAAAATATCTGGAAGAGATGAATATTTTGACTGAAAGTCAGTTTGGATTCAGAAGTGGAAGGTCATGTGTTTCCAACTTGTTGAGCTTCTACTCAAGGGCGATCGACATGCTACAGGAGAGAGACGGTTGGGTGGATTGTGTGTACTTAGATTTGGAGAAGGCCTTCGACAAAGTACCCCACAAGAGACTATTATGGAAATTAGAGCATATAGGAGGACTGAAGGGAAGCCTCCTGGAATGGATGAGAGACTTTTTGAGTGACAGACAAATGAGGACAGTAATAAAGGACAGGACATCTGGATGGAGGGAAGTAACAAGTGGTGTCCCACAGGGCTCGGTGTTGGCACCAGTAATGTTCTTGATATATGTAAATGATATGGTAGATGGAGTGAACAGCTACGCAAGCCTGTTTGCTGATGATGCAAAGATCTTGAGAAAGATAGAGGTTGAAGAGGACTGTAAAATGCTACAGGAGGATCTGGATAGGATATATGATTGGAGCCGGATGTGGGAAATGAAATTCAACGCAAAAAAATGTAAAATATTGGAAATGGGTAAAAGTACCAAGAGGCCATCATTGAATTATTTGATGGGTAATGAACCAGTTAGAAAAGCGAGAGAAGAGAAAGATTTGGGAGTGCTGGTCCAGGATAGTTTGTCACCTGAAAAGCACATAAATAAGATAGTGAGAGAGACATATAAACTCTTGACCAATATAAGAGTGGCATTTCATTACATGGATGAGGAGATGATAAAAAAATTGATAGTGACCATGATCCGGCCCAGGTTAGAATATGCAGCAGTAGTGTGGTCCCCACACAAAAAGAAAGATATAACCAAGATTGAGAGAATACAAAGAACAGCAACCAAGATGGTCCCTAGTCTGGCAGATTTGCCATACAGAGAGAGGCTGGAAAGGCTGGATTTGCCCTCCTTAGAGGAAAGGAGAGAGAGGGGTGACATGATTGCAGTGTTCAGGACCATGATAGGAGTAGATAAAATTGATAGAGAAAATCTGTTTGTGTGGGATGAGAGAGCAACAAGAGGACATGGAATGAAACTAAAGAAGCCAAGCTGCTCGAAGGACATCAAGAAATATAGTTTTCCGTATAGATGTATAGACCTGTGGAATAGCCTGGACAAAGAGATCATCCAGTCTAAAAACTTAAATGAGTTTAAGGCAAAATTTGACTTACTGAGAAACAGAGACGGGACCCCACGAGCGTAGCTCATTTCCTGTATATCACAATTAGGTAAATACAATTAGGTAAATACACACACACACACACACACACACACACAAGCTCGCACACTACATAACTTATCTTCAGTTCCTTCAAGTTCCTGCCAGCAGCTCAACACCGCTGGAGCAAGTGAGTTATCCATATTTTGTTGATTTGTATATTGACCTATTTCTACATTTCAATATTTTTTTCACAAATAAGTATTGTTTTTTACATATACACATATGAGATGGAAGAAAATTCAGCTTCAGTATCTGTACCTATCAAAAAGACTAGTGGTCATGTCGAGTTACTGAGAGCACTATCATAAAGCTTATGATATTTCACGTGTATAATTTGAGTAAAAAAAAATAATGATAATAAAACATAACAAGCGAAAATATGTAAGTACAGTACTGTATTCGTGAGGCAGGGAAATTGAGCGTTTTTATCTCGCTTGTGGGCCAGGAAGAATATTCTATCTTTGTCGTCCATTTACTCCAAAATTATCAAACATATCAATTTCATGTAAGAACCATGATAAAGATCAATGAATTCTATGTTTGTACAGGGCATAACTATGTAATTACTCAAATGAAAAGTTGTTGTTACGTAGGCGGTTATTGTGTGCGCATGACAAAAGTGCACTTCAGCCACGAGTACCCTGTAGTTTTTTGCGATTTACTCGGAAACTATTGGGCGTATCAAAACAAAAAGGTATCAGGAGAAAGCTTATGAAATTCTACATAAGATTATGTAATAAAAACATAAGGTGTGCAAGAAAACTTCTGCAGTATACCTCCCTGAACAAAAATTTTTTTTTTTTTACAAAAATGGCTTTTAGTTTTTGGCTGTGCTCTCGAAAACTAGAAATCGCATCACAACCGGACACACCTCATTAGAAAGCCAATGAAATTCTCTATCAAAACTTTCAATAACATTTTTCTGTATGATGGAAAACACTTGAACGACAATGTTGGGAAGTGAGATCAATGTTCTGAAATGTTTATTCACTTTTATTTGTATTTTTCTGGTTTTTCTTTTGGCTTATCAGCTAGAACAAACATCGGTGAATAACATGATGTGAGTTTCAGGTAATATTTAGAGGTTTGGGTGGCAAAAATAAGGCAAGAATACGTACAATTTGCGTCGCGCAGGCAGCAGAGTGGCAGGCGCAGGCAATTAAAATTGTGAGCCGTGAAACTTAAGCCGCCGAGTCCCACCGACGTACGATGCACGTTGCTACTTTTTTCCGTGGACAGACCCGACAACATGCACCGTACGTCACTCAATTGCAAGGCCTATTTTGTGCACATTTTTCAACACTCGCAGGTGATTTTTGGTAGGCATATGTGGGAGACCTTCCTCTACCTGCTGTCAAGCGGGGATACTGCCTGGCCCCACCTAACCCCCCCCTTTCCCCCCCTCCCCCCCACACTGGGCAATTCACCTGTTAGCAATAACCTGAGTAAAGGTATGTTGCCCCACGGTCTCTCCAATGATGAAATTCATGGTGAAAGTGATTCCTGAGGTGGAGGACAAAGAAACAAAGAAGCTAGAGGTTGAAAAAAATAGTAATGCTGCAAAGGCAGGTGCCATATACTGGGGTTTTGGGTAAGTGAACAATGCTTATAAACGCCTTTATTATTGTGTGAAAATCAGTACAGACTTGTACTACACATAAATTTGTACCAAATAAATTTAAAGTGGCTTGAATTAGTTAACCCTTCCATAGTTCGTTTTCTTTAGCCAGGTACCCTGAAAAAGAATGAAAACATAAGGGTGAGTGATACCTGTATCAACATTTCTAACTTTTTTTTTATTTTTTTATGTGTCCGACTCTGGGCATAGGCTTTACAGCCTGCTATCAAGGCCCAGCCGTCCTCCTACATACCATACACCTCTACATGTCACCACTTGATCACGATTTCTCTATGAATTTTTGATGTTTCTCACCAAAAGCGAAGGTTTCAGCCAAAAAACAAAAAGTCGAAAATCGGTCGGGACCTGCGGGTAGGCTGGGTAAAAAACCAGTCAGGACTGGACGGGTTAATAAAACTTACAGTGCGTGAAAGGGTTAAATCATATATCCACAGCCTAATAATTTATTAGGCTGTGGAAATTTGATTTAAATAATATGCTTTAATGATATTTGTAAGGAACTGCATATGCTATTGTATATCAATATTAAATTATTAGTAATAAAACATCTTGAGAAAATGCAGATAAAAGTAAAACTGGCAACATTACAGCCTTTGCTTCCCTGTCTCTCCACTCACTTTTCTGTTTGAACTTCCACCAGTTAACAATACCTTGCTCCCACCTTAGTGTGTGAACTGAATCATTTTATGTCACAGTAAATAATTTGTCCGTAATGGATGCCCCCAGTACCAGGAGTGCTGGTTGTACTTCCCAGTCTCAACAGTCAGAGGAAGAGGCAGAGCATTCTGGGATTTCTGACTATTCAAATGATCGAGAGAGTGGTGGCAGAAAATTGCCCCAGCCCTGCGGACAGCCGTGACGAAGGACATGATGCAAGAGTCATCAGTTGACCTCACCAGCCCCTGGCCCCTCCTGGATGCATTTTATGGTCCTGTGGTGACAAATGGTTTGCACTTGCACTTTGCAACATTGCACAAGCTAAATACTAGTCATATTGTGCACTTGCTCAAATTAAAAATAGTGGAAAATATTAATAGTAATTAAAAGTAAGTATGCTAATCCATTTAAATATCTCAATATTTTACAGTAATTCCCACAAATATAAGCAAATGGTTTGCACTTGCACTTTGCGACATTGCACAAGCTAAATATTAGTCAGATTGCACACTTACGCATGATAGCGAACTGTGGATTGCACTTGCACAAGGTCCTTTTTTGTTTGCGATGCCCACCATTGCTACCCAAGTTCTTAAATGCACTCACATTTTACATTTCCTCATTATCCAACCTCACTGTAACAGCAGTGACTTCATTTCTCTTGAAGACCATAACTTTACTCTTCTGTACATTCACTTTTAGATTCCATTTCCTATCCGCTTTCCAAAACTCATTCACCAAGCCTTGGAGTTCCCCTTTGTCTTCACTTAACAATACAGTATCATCTGCAAACACAATAAAGGAAGTTTCCAAACCCTGCCCTGTCTTATTAGGGCTGCTCAAACATCCATTGCCCTATCTTGTATCTCTTTTATAACCACGTCCATATACAAATTGAACAACCATGGAGACATGACACATCCCTGTTTCAATCCAACATTCAGATAGAAAAAGTCACTCAGTTCACCATCCACACACTTTGCAGCCTTGGCACCCTCATACATACTCTTCACGACTATTTTCCACATTCCTTCTCTGTCCACTCCATTATGTGCTGTTTCTAAATCCATGAAGGCCGCATAAATCTTCTTTCGCTTCTCTAGAAACTAAAGACCTAAGGATGACATCTGATCTACTCAACCTCTTCCCCTCTCCAACTAAAAGATTTGTACTTTGTTCCAATATTCAAGCTGCAGGATGGGATATCCATGGTGCAGAAGTTTTGGGAAATGTTTACTTTTGTTCCTTATTTTTTTCTCAATAATACTTACTACACATGGATAAAACTTCACACACAAGCAAATAAACTTTTTCCAGTAGCTGCAAAACAAACAGATTGGAAGACTCACAGTGTCTCCATTCAAGCATAGTGATGGAATACAGTACTTTTTTCTTTATTTTTATTTATTTTTTATTTAGTTTAAAGATTGTTGGAGCATGTTTTGGCCAACTAATAACCAAATGGGCACTGTACTTGGTCACCCTTCAAGCATGAACATATACTGCATACCATAAGAAAACACAAGACAATGGCATCAACCAATGTCTGGTCACTCCTCAAGTATGAACATACACTGAATTGCGTTCCATAAGATAACTCGTGAAAATTTCTTAAAATTAAGCAAGATTCTGGAAGGTATACTATAGGCCACCTTAAAGGAATCCTGCAGCCATAGGGTTAACCTCTTAAGTCTGATGACTTCCCCCCCCCATCTCTAGATAGTTTTATTCAGCGTTTGGAGAGACTTTCTGAACTGGAGAGATTATATACATCCTTCATGGACCCCTTCACTGCAGTGGTTCTCCCCAATACTGAATAAATTCATCTGTAGTTAGGAAGAATAAATCAGTATTTTTAAGTATTGAAGTATTTGAAATAGGTAGCTGTAAAAACTTAAATAATGTACTACTACATTACTGTTTTTAGAAAAGAATTATACCATGGCCACAAACAAATCGCCTCCATGTCACTCTGTCCCCCGCCACTTCACTACTCCGCTCCAAACTCGCACCCCCCTTTCTCATATACCTCTCCACTCCATCCCTCCATCTCATCCTCGGCCTCCCCCTTCCTCTCGCCCCCTCCACCTCACCTACATACACTCTCCTTGTCAGTCTTTCACTCTCCATCCTTTCCACATGCCAAAACCACCTTAACGTGTTTCTCCTAACGCTTCCTATCACATCCACAACCACACCACAACGCTCCTTCACTTCCTCATTTGTTAGTCTGTCTCTCCATGTGACTCCACATGCACCTCTCATATAACTCATTTCCACTGCTTTCACTCTTGACTTCTGTCCTTCCAACAGGGTCCAAGCTTCACTTCCATATGTTAGAGTTGGTATCACAATACTGTCATGTAACAACTTTTTCACTTCCATGCTCACCTCCCTGTTTCTTATCACTGCGTTCAACGAACCAGCAACCTTCCTTCCCTGCTGCACCCTTTCGAGCGCTTCACCCTCCAGACTTCCATCCTTACTCATCACACTGCCCAAGTACTTAAATCCACTCACATTCTCCATATCCTTCCCATCCAGTCTCACTGTACATTCACTGGCTTCACTTCTCTCAAAGACCATCACTTTACTCTTCCCTACATTTACCTTTAGATTCCGTTTTTTACACACTCTCCCAAACTCATCTACCAAACCTTGCAGCTCCCCTTCGTCTTCGCTCAACAACACAGTATCATCTGCAAACAACAGTATAGGGAGTTTCCAAACACTGCCCTCTCTCACTAGGGCCGCTCCAACATCCACTGACTGACCTTGTATCTCTTTTATAACCCCATCCATATACAGATTGAACAACCATGGAGACATGACACATCCTTGTTTCAATCCAACCTTCAAATGGAAAGATTCACTCAGTTTGCCATCCACACGCACTGCAGCCTTAGCACCCTCATACATACTCTTCACTGCCTTCAACAACTTCCCATCCACTCCATATATTCTTAATACCTTCCACAA
>JAGKTI010019884.1:0-12337 GCA_018397915.1 Birgus latro | reverse complement strand
GAGTGAGTGAGTGAGTGAGTGAGTGAGTGAGTGAGTGAGTGAGTGAGTGAGTGAGTGAGTGAGTGAGTGCGTGCGTGCGTGCGTGCGTGCGTGCGTGTGCGCCCTGGTAAGTCACCGAGGCAGCGATCCACCAGCAGTGTGTATGTGTGTGGGGCTGTGGACATGTCGGCAACACAGCGTGCAAAAACCGATGAGGGAGCTGCCCCATAACGCCTGATTACGACCCATTTCCATCTCGCCGGGGCATCTGGCCACCCCGACTTCCACGACCCCATGCTAATCTCCGTGTCACACCATTTACGATATATCACTTCTATTTGGAGATTTCTAGCCTATTAGTAATCATCAAACTGTGATTCATAGGGGCCACGTGTTCCATTCCACCTCGCCCGCAACGACCGCGAATGTCTTTTTTTTCTGGGCTGTTGGAGGCGGCCGGGGCTGCAACTTCCTCATATACAATCTTACTCGTCCCTGAAACGGTGGCAAAGTTTGGCTATAAATATCAGACTAATATTGATAATCCCTAAACCGCAAAATTGAAAATGTGTCTGAAGGAGGTTATGGGAGACCCGGGGGGAGGGTGGGTGGTGAAGGAAGAAGAGGTGGAGAAGAGGAAGGGAGAGGGGAGAAGAGGAAGGGAGAGGGGAGAAGAGGAAGGAAGAGGGGAGAAGAGGAAGGGAGAGGGTAGAACAGGAAGGGAGAGGAGAGAAGAGGAAGGGAGAGGGGGAGAACAGAAGAAATGGAGGAGGAATGAGATGCAGGAGAGGGGAAAGGGGAAAAAAGAGTGGGATGAAGGTGGGGGGAGGGAAAAAAAGGATGGGATTAGAAAAGAGGTGGAAGACGAAGGAAGGGATTGGAGTAGGAAGGGGCAAAAAAAGAGATCGGGGAGGATGGGAAGGAAGTGGAGTCGTGGAGAAAGAAGGCGATGGAGGAAAGAGTTAAGAGGAAAATGGAGTAGTCGAGAGAGAAAGGAAGGAACAGGCAGGGAGAGATGAATTAGGAAGAAAATGGAGGTGGAAAGGGGTGAAAAGGATGAAATGAACCTTTCTTGGAAGAGAGGGATGAGTGGGGAGGTGGAGGAGTGGAGTGGAGAGGGGAGAGGAGAGGGGCCAGGTGGGCGGTGTTAACTAAGGTGGGTAGCTAAACTTCCGCTCCTGTTGTGTCGCTGGTGGTGGCTGGGGGTGGTGGGAGGTGGGAGTTGGAGGGGGGATTTTGGTGGGAAGTGGGTGTCTTGGAGGGGGATCCTGGGGGTAGATGAGGGGATTGAAGAAAGAGAAGGGGTTGTAGAAGGGAAAGGAGGTGGACAGGAAGGATAGGGGGATTATGAGGGTTATAGAGAGAAAGGGTGAAGAGGAGAGGAGAGGTAGGTATGCAGGAGTAACGATAGGACGGAGAGGAAGCAGGAGCAGAAGGGGTGGGAGTAAACGAGGTATACTGGAGATACGATGAGGGAGTTGGTGTGGGGGGCAGCAGGAAGGTTGGTGGTGGAAGAGGGAAAGGTTTGAGTGGTGGTAGAGGTGGTGGAGGACGAGGCAGGGAATTTCCAAGATGGTTATGAGTGTGAGGCGGCGGGAGTCTGCAGGTGAGGCGAGAGAGTTGGAAAATTTGTGCGGGGCTGGAGCATAGTGGGGTTTGTGGGGACATCAGATAGCAGGATTATGGGGCAAAAAGATGGGGATTCTGACATACTCTGACATACAGTACATCACAAAAATTAATTCGTCCATGAGAGCAATACATGGCTTTGTGATTCAAGACACAACTATCTTTCAACTATTGTACAGACTTCAGTTGTGTGGGAGAGATTGCTCACGTTTTGCGTACCTGATGTACCCATACTTTTGTTTATTCTCATTCGAAATATTTAAACAAAAACCTAAACTACATGATGTTAATGAGAAAAACTGGAGCAACTTAGGTAATCCAAATAGTGTTAATTAATTCTCTTAATATATTCGTATCTGTAGCATGCAGATCCCTGAAGATCTTCATTAAAATACGAAATTCTGGTGTACATTCTTTGCAAAGCGATCAAAGTGCATTCAGCTGTAGTATTTTGAGAAACTGACATTCCCCTAATCGTAAAAAAAGGAGTAAAATGCAGATGATACTTTCTAATAGGTAGGTTTTTAGTGTAGACTAATGTAGAGTCCCTTGTCACACACACAAAAATTATTAGGCTGCATGTGATCATAGTATTATACTAGCCAATAGGCTGAGCGCGCTAGTGAAGCATTGGTACCACCCACTGGCTCTGTGCTCAACTTTACGATTACCAGTTCAACAATTTTGGCACCAAAGCTTTATATATGCACATCAACATAGCACCAAATAGCTATAGCGGTTTGACATGTAGAGGTGCACAAGAGGTATTGTTAATATTCTAGTTAAATTCTCAACTAAACAGCTATATTTTAGATATTAAAGCATTTTTCCTTGTGATATTCTGGAGTTCTTTTGCACTTAGCTACGTTGCAGCGCCTTTTGAGAGCAAGTTGGGCGAAACATGTGAATTTGGGTTGGCAAAACGGCTATGTTTCCCACATTCTCCGGTAGCAGTGTGCTGGAGGGGCGGTGGCGGTGGCCGTGGCGGTGGAATAGAGGAGCAGTGGCGGTGGTGGTGGGGTGGAGGGGTAGTGGCAGTAGCGGTGGGGTGGAGGGGTAGTGGCAGTAGCGATGGGGTGGAGGGGTAGTGGCAGTGGCGGTGGGGTGGAGAGGTAGTGGCAGTGGCAGTGGCAGTGGGGTGCAGGGGCGGTGTAAGTTGCAGTGGTGGTAGGAAGGAGGGGTAGTGGCAGGAGCGGTAGGTGGAGGGGCGCTGGAAGTGGCAGTGGAGGGGCAGTGGCAGTGGCAGTGGGGTGAAGGAACAGTGGCAGTGGCGGCGTCGGTGGAGTGGAGGGGCAGTGACAGAGGGAGTGAGATGGAGGGGACAGTGGCGGTGGGGTGGTGGAGGGGCGGTGGCGGTGGAGGGACAGTGACGGTGGCGGAGGAGGGGCGGGCATCTGCGGCGGCCACACCACTACCACTCCCGGTGTAATTATAATGCCCCGCGGCTGTTTGAAGAGGTGTGAGGAGGGACGCCGGGGAGGAGGGGGCTCTTTCTATCTCTTTATGGCCACACCTACTCGAGAATTGACCTGGGATAGTATTTTTCTGATTGCTTTATTGATCTGAGTGTGTCTAGTGGGAGAGGGAGGCTGGGAGGGGGATGAGGGAAGGAGAGGGTCTATGTTTGTGAGCCATTCTGGACAACAAGGTGGTGGGTACTTGAGGGAGTTTTATTCACAGACCTCTCAGCCTCTCCCCTTCACTCCTCCATCAGCCTGTCTCCATGTCTTCTTCCTCAACTTCTCACCTCACAATCTTCTTCCTCTTTCCTTACCGTCTTTCTATGTCCACAGCATCTTCCTTCCACACTTCCCACCCCTCTACCCCTCTCTCCATTCCTTCCTCCTATGCTTTCTAACCCCTGAACCTCTGTCTCCACCCCTTAATTCCACCTCTGCTTCTCCTCCACTCTTTCCTCGACTCTCCAGTCCTCCTCCCTTCCCCCATACATCGGTCAGCACTAATGTGGAGTAATTAGCCAAATGGGCCACACCAACCCCTATGATTTTCCCGGACTGGCTGCCCGACCCCGCCCGCCTCCACCTGACAAATTGACCACCAGACTCTCCTGCTTCGTTCTCGACTACTACCTGACGCTGAACTTCCATGTTATTTATTTTATGTGGTGATAAAAGAGTGGGCTGAAGCTAAAGAAAGTTCTGACAGGATGGATGGACAGATTGATGGACAGACAGACAGACACATGCATTAATACATATATATATACAGACAGACAGACAGACAGACAGGCAGACAGACAGTGAAGGTGAACAGAGAGAATGTAGGAAGTTACCTTGATGGAAAGACGTGTGTGAAAAGTATAGATGTAGTGTGTGTGTGTGTGTGTGTGTATCTATCCACCTATCTGTCTGTCTATCTATCTATCCATCTGTCTGGGCCCTGGTACCCTGCTCTGCCACATGCCACTGTCGCAGCTACAGCTCCTGTTGGCTATATTGTCAATCTGATGGCCGGCTGTTCTGCTAGACGTGTGTGTGTGTGTGTGTGTGTGTGTGTGTGTGTGTTGGGAGAGGAATGTTGAAATGTATTTGCTGTATGTATAAGCCTTGTTGCATATGGACGTTCGTGTGTATGCGTGTCTGTGCGTGGGCGCGTGTGTGTGTGTATGTGTTGGAATAGGAATGTGAAGATGTATTTGCTGCATATATAAACCTTGTTGCATAAGGATGAGGATAGGTACGTGTGTTATTTTTGCTTCTGCTTTCACATACGTTTCCATTACCTTTGTTTATAATTATTCAGATTTATTGTTACTATAATATCATATATATATAAAATGAGTCATTCCGTTTATAAATCAATTGTTTTTTTTTTATTAGGTACCACTTATACTTCCTTAGCACAGTAAACAGTAGAAGACCCGTGTAAGTCAGACTGCTGCATACCATTATTGTTTTCGTGATCCACACAGTCTGTCTTGTTTTACGTTTTGATTATCAGTTAACCTAACAATGTTAACAGAAACAAGTAGATTAATTCTGGGGCAACATAAGCTTGACAATGCATAGGGCAATTCTCGCTGCCTTAAGGATTTTCTGTAGCACAATTTCCTCGGCGATTTACTTTACCAGTTTCTCATTAACTTATTCATGGTCGGCGCAACTCGTATACTTTATTCCAGCTGATGTCAGACAATTTTATTTCCTTTAGAGTAAGTCGTAAGAAGCTGAGAGAGTAATATCCTTTTTGTAAGTTATTGATACAAACCACAGAGGCGCTAAGACAATGGAAATGCTGAGGTGAAATAGGCAAAAACATCTCGCTGAAGAAATGCCAGGAAGTCCCCAAGTCCAACACGAATACTGTTTACAGAGAAAGATCTACAGCCACGAAAATCCAAACGAAACGACATAAGCAGAACATAAAACCGCACTACCTCAGGAAACCCACCAGCACCTACACCTTAAACCCCACCTCACCTGCCCTAAGATGGTGTTCATGGCCTTGATTACGGTGTTTCTTTCAGTTATCTGGCACCGCAGGGACACCAAGCTCCTAAAACTCCGTGATCTCAGGCAAAACCGACAAACATTTGCCGTTTTAAGCCAAGGCAACACACGCTGTGCTTCTGCAAAATCAGCATATATATTTGCCGTCATCTTTGGGACTGAGGTCGGGCCAAGCTAGAGTTACTGTGCTGTACATCCAAAAGTTGACATTTTCCGACGGGTCTAGCAAGAGAAACTAAATGAAATCGGAGCTGCGTACATCGGAGCGGCCCGGACACTGCAGCAAACAGTGGCAGGGAGAAGAATAGGGTACGATGGAGGTATGGCGATGTTCAATATGTATTCTACAGGGGTTCAGAACTAATAAAGCGAGATACAAACCCTTCCAAATCGCTTCAGTTTTAGTGGTTAGCTTAGTAAGACATTAAATTTCGACATAACCACAGAAACTGTACAGCCACAGGTAACAATATCTGCACACATTTAGGTTTCCGAACTCATGAAGGGAGACTCCAACCAGCTACTGCTTAGCTTATCAGGACTTTTTTTTTTTTTTTTTTTAATGCTTCGAGGCAGTATGCAAGAACCATTGACCTCGACTGTACAGACGCCAAATTCCACTATGTTGATGCCTTCACCATCGAGTGCTATATCTTGTCAATAATATCATAGTCACCACTTTGGAATAAATCTTAAAAAAAGGATAGTCTACTTTAATTAAGAGAAGTCTCCCTAAAGCTGAAAAATATAGTCCGATGGTAGTATGGAAAACGTAGAGAATGTCGTGCTGAAGGAACTAAAAGTAATTGCCTCTAGTTCAGTATGGGATGTATGGATGCCATTATAACACAAGACAGAGTATCTGTTACTTCATCCCTTCACTGGATGCAGCTTCGGACAATGACTGTACAGACACATGGATAGAAAGATTGATTAAAAGACCTACAAACAGATAACAATATACTGATAAACAGAGACAGAGAACAACATAGATGAACAGAGTTTTTCCCCAGTTTTTGCTTTCGTGGCGACGCGATAGAGGCGGGGGTGGAGAAAATGGCGGCGCAGCTCCCTAATAAGTGGCGTGTTTATGTACCTGTGGGAGTTCTTCCGGCCGCCCCCAGCACTGATGGCGGGGACAGATAGCGAGGGGGGGCAGGCAGTGTACGCGGCCACGCACAAACACAAGCAGGGAACCACTAACTAAAAAAAAAATTTATACATACGTATATATTTATTCATGCAAACTCTTTATGTTGGTGGCTATGTTCGTGCTCCTCAAAATTATCAGGGAAACTGCAGTTGGACAAAGTTAGAGGGCAGGCACACACAAACATAATGCCAGAGAACCTATTACCGATCCAAAAACGACAAAGGTAATTTCTAAACAATGTTTGTGGTTTCTTTGTTCCCCAATATTGTTAGGGATGGTGAGGGGGCAGGCAATGTACACGGGAACGCACAAACACAATCGCTGAAACATCTACGGATCTAAAAACGAGAGTCGTTTGTAAATAAATGCTTTAGCTGCGTTGGAGGAAGTGATCATATGTTCTATTTTTTTAATCACACTTGAACTAAACTGGTGAACCATATGCTAATCTAATGACAAGAGAACACGCTCTCTAAGCAAGGTCTGTACGTTGGCGGAAGTGACTGTGTTCCTTCAAATTATTCAGAAGCATGTAGCGAGGAGACATTCAGTGTGGAAGGGCAGAGATAAACACAACCACAGAACCATTTGCCGCTCTAAAGACAAGAGTTACATCTATGCCAACGAAAGTGACTGTCTTTCTGTAAAACTTGGAGGCAGATGGTGAGGGGGCAGGTAATGTGGATGGACACACACTAATACGACCACAGAATCATTTTTTAATCAAAAGCAATATCTGTAGCTTTAGCTGGTGGAAGTGACTGTGTTCCTCAAGCTTTTGGGGGACATAATAAGGAAAGAGGCAGTGAGAGGAGGGAGACACGAACACAATCACGCAACCATTTGCCGATGTAAAAACAAGAGTTACATGTCAGCAAAGTCTTTATACAGGCGGAAGTGGTTCTGTGTTCTTCAGAGCTTTCTTTCACACATGAGCGCAACAAGAGAACCTGCTACTAATCGAAAGACAAGAGTTATAAGTTAAACAATGTCTGTAGTTATGTTGAGAGAAGTGTCTCCATGTTCTTAAAATTTTTTCAAGGACAGATAGCGATGAGACAGGAAATGTGGACGGGCTGCCACGACTAAAATCAGGGAATCATTTGCCGCTCTAATATAAACAGCTGCATCTAATACACGTTTGTACACTGGCCGAAGACACTGTGATCCTTATTTATTTATTTATTTATTTATTTTTTCGGGAGCAGACAGTGAACGGGAGCAAGCAATGTGGACAAGCAGACATAATAACATCCAGAACACTGTTTGCCTCTCTAAAAACAAACATGAAAAATCCAAGGAAAGCTTTACGATGGCTGAAGTGATTCTCCTCTTCAGAAATTTTACGTTACACACGAACACAAGATGAAAACCAGATGACGATCTAGAAACCAGAGTCACATCTAAGCAAAATCTTTATACGACGACGGAAGTGACTGTCTTTCTCAAAAAATTCCTTCGCCGCCTCCTTTCCCCCTTTACTGAGCGTTGATACTGTGGGAATAGCGGTACCTGTGACATTAGCCGGTAATTTCTGGTTCTCTGTTATAGGTCTGAGGGAGTCACACGCGAGGGGACAATCCACCCTGTCCTCTTGTGCTGCTATAAAAAGATCTTGGTTCAGATGCATTTCTAAAGGGTGTGTTACCACGGAAAGCAAGAAAGAATATGTGGCATTACAGTGTCATCTTTTTTTTTCAACTTCCTCCTCAGTTTTTTCCCTACTTGCATCCAACGATATTATGTTAACCAATCACCTCAATACGATGGCAGTCATTATATATATTTTGAACAGTTTTCGTACGATTTCGTTCAGCATTGGCAGAAATTTTCCAGTTGGAGGGATCAGTTATATCCGTCATCAGCCCCATCACAACGAGAGGACTCCAAAAATTGAGTTAAATATTTGGGAGGAACCAAGACTAAATTTTAAAAGGCATTGCTGTATTGAAAGAGCTGTATTGCAATTTTTAGAGCTTCCTGCTAAGAGTTTTCCTTATTAACAACGATACTGCTGACACTTTTAACGAGCTATTCACAAAGACCAGGGATTGTCTTACTGAATGTTCAAAACTTGCCGATGCCACTTTACATATTGCTACCGACTCAGTACACCCACGGTCCTATTATTTACTTGCCAAGCTGACAATTCGACTATATAAACAACGGGCTCTATAGTTGAAATTCTTTGATGTATGATGGTTAGGGTCCAAAATCTTAATAAGTAAAGGGCATTCGACTTGCAAAATAGAGTATAGCAGTCAAAATACACTGGAAATTATGTATACCGTATGTCCAATTGTTCTCGTCAAAGTACGCTAATGTGCGTTTCACTAACTTTGGTTGACTCCATGATGATGGGTATTTCATGACTGTCGATATTATACCTCTGAAAGTTTGTACGGAAGTGAGTATTATTATCAATTTATGAAATAACAAATTTTATCCATATAACTGCTCTCATTCTCAGTGCAGTGTTGTGTGAGATGATGTGATATGATACTCAAATATATGTATTTCTATGAAGGTGTCAGAATAATGGCCAAACTTTCACTGAACACTATATTTTGCTTCAAGTCATGTACTGTTATTTAACGTTTACCGAACGTAACAAGTACAACACAATTACTAATGTCATCTCCGAATAATGAGATATCGTTCATAAACCTCCTCTACATATGTTAATATATAACGTATAAACAGCTGACCAAAGGTGGGCAGTAAGTATATGCATGGAAGTTTCACACACACACAAACACACACACACACACAGTGATCCTAGGCTTACGAACGGCACTAACAGAGCACGTAAACTGTCTCTCAGCTCACTTATACAATACAAAGTCAGCTACTAGTGTACCAGCAACTAAGAGCCATTATTTTCTTCTAAACAAAATGCCCATCAAATAATCCATCACATTGTATCTAACACTGAACACACTCTTGATCGAGCCCATTATCCAAGGTTATAAATCTTCCACCTCCACCAACACAGTCATTTGGCAGCATGCAGGGGCTGGCAGGGTGGTCATTATACGAGTGAGTTGTTCCCATACACCGCCACAGCACCGCCAAGGGACTGTATACACTGTTGCCGCCGACTGGGCCTAAACCGCTTCACACGCCAACGGGCTCACGGAAGGACCCAAAGGACTGAGTCCTGCTCTTAGCTCTCTTTTGACAACATCCTTTGACTCCGGTCGTATCAAAAGCCTCTAGTTTCTAAAACGGTTCTCTCGTATTCCCTTTGATTCCTTGTGGACTCGACTACATGAGCTGCGTGAAGTAGTTTATCTTCTGTGTTTACATCAGCCAGCTCACTTGGCTTCCCGGAAATGTCGTATTTTGTTCATACGACCCGGGACAAGGACGCCGTTAAAACGATAAATAATATGAAAGTTAGATGAAACAGCAGCCTTTTCTTTTGATCACATTAACATTATATGGGAAAAACCGTTCAGAGGCAAAATACTCGCTATCTTTAATGCTCTCTTCATCATATAATCACAGTACAGTACGCAGCAGAACACACACGTATACACTACCTACTGCATTTCTCGCTGCTCGCTGCCTAAGGTATGTAGGTGGTAGCAAAAAAATGTTTGTCGGGTACATAAGATCCAAGGATTTGTAAAACAACAGTGTGTCGTTTTGTATGTGCTGTATCTGGGGGTTAATGAAACAGTCCCGCCGTAATGCAGACAGCTTTGTTGACGAACACAAATAATCATATCAAATGCCTCAGGGCAAAGTCGCTAAAGTCAGCCCTTTACCAAGTTTGAATGAGCCACTTGAGAATGCGAGTGAATGAACAAATGAACGTGTTGAATTATTCAGAATAACTCGCCCCGATGAACAAGAAAATTAAGCGACGTGGCTGAGGGAGAGGACGAAGTGTGGGGTGAGGGAGAAGGAAGGGAGGAGGAAGAATAAATATAGGGAAATTGGTGAAATACCAAGAGTGGAGAATAGGTGCGAATCTAAAAATCAGCGACAAAAAATTATGAAACTGATGAAACTGAAAACCAGATGGGGAGGTATAGACGGAGCGGTGGGAGGGTGAATGTCAGAGGGCAACATTTGTGAACTGACGAAGGAAAAGGCAAGTGAGGGAGAGAGACTGGCATGGGTTGGGGAACGCGTACAAACTGGAGGCTGGATGAGAGGACAGCTGGCAGGACCGGAGCTGTAGTGACGGATGACGACGGCATAACAAGACGTAAACAGCACAAGGCCCCGGGTCCCTCTTGATTGCTACCCCATGTTCATACATCTTATAAACCGTTGATGGACTCGCGGAAAATTGGCCGAATCGTGTCCGCCCGTGTTCCTTGCCTCGCCAGAACAAGCCTTGCTGAGCTAAAGCCCCCTGATGGAGCTGGAGTTAGGAAAAGGGCCGCGAGTCCGACAGACGTACGACTACAAGCTGCTGGTGTTAACACGGGGAATTCCACGCCAGACCCGAGTGAAAGCAACAGCGACGCAGAGTGAATGAGAGTGAAAAGCGTCTACACAAGGCGAGGGATGGAGGGAAGGGGGGGGATGGATGGAGGCGATGTGATGAAGGGAAGTATGCCATGTCCGCGGTGTTGAGTCTAAATGCGTATTCTCATTTGAAATTGATGAAAATTGATGCATTCATAACACTCCTTCTTGAAAGATTTATGCAGGATATTACACTTTAATATTCTCTCTTATGACAATCATACTTCCTCAGTGTCGAGACATTCTACGACAGTAATGCACAAGAGGATATTAAGGTGTATGGGAAATAAAGAGCTGAGGAAGAAGTGTTATGTACAGGCTGTCTCTAATCCAAAAGAGAATATTTCCCTGCATATGAGTGTCTGTGAGACCTAAGGGTTGAAAATAGCCAATCTGCACATCACAAGCAGCAAGGACATAGGTACTGGCAGCAAGTATAAAGCCCCTTGATTTAGTTTCCTGATCGCATAAGTTAAGAAACAACTAAAAACATCCTGGGGTCCACTTTACTTTTTCAAGATCCAAAACCAGCTTCCTAATCAGATTTTCCCTTAGCTGTATTACGAACGGTTAAGGGTTATTACTCCCAGATGCACACAGTAACAGGAACACATTCATTCTCTCATACTTACCGGTACTTAACACTGATGGATTGGGCCATTCACTAAATATATATCGTAATTTTTTCCGTCATCTCCATTACAGAATTTAAGCTTCTTCCACCCATCTATGCTTCATCAACTCATCCACCCATTCATACTTCCTCCATCCATCCACTCATCCCTGATTCCTCGATCCACACACATGCTTTCTCTAACCGCTCACATTTCTTCTTTTCACCCAGCATTGCGCAAGTACACACCCTCTTCTTATTTCACCGAGCATCGCACCAGGAATCCAGGTTTTCCTATTCCTGCCCAGCATAGTACCAAAACCCAAGCCTCTCCTTTCTCACCCAGCTTTGTTCCTTTCTTTCCTCTCCTAGCATCGCACCAACTTAGTCTTTCCCCTTTCTCATCCAGCATCGCACCAATAGCCCACCTTTTCTCATACAGCACTGCACCAAGAACCCATCCTTTTGCAGTAACTATCAGACTAATGCAACAATAAGTCTTCCTTTCTCACCAACAACATTCCCTTTCTCATCCACCATCGCGACGAGAACCCAGGCTTTCCTAGTCTTGCCAACTACCCAGCCTTTTCCCCCATCTCACCCAACACCTCACCCAGACCCAGGAGCTTCTCCATCCACACATTCCGCCACCCACACACACTCCACACACAAGCCTTCCACAGTGCTCTCTCCCTTCCTTTGTTTTCTCTCTTCAGACTAATATCTTCCTCCTAACCTGATCTTGCTAATCCCATGGTCTTTCGTCTGATCTCTCTCTCTCTCTCTCTCTCTTTCTCTCTCTCCTTGGCTCCTCCTCCCAAGAGACTCTTCGATTTCTCTCTCACCCTCTCCCCTGCTCCTCCTCTGGTCTCTCTCTCGATTACAGCTGTTGTCTTGTTCCTCATTATTGTTTTCCTCCACACTGTCATCTTATTTACAGTTTCCGAACTCCATTTTTTAATAACTTGGAACAATAGCGATTTTTATATTTTTTCGAGCACTTTTCCA
>JAGKTI010019883.1:0-16694 GCA_018397915.1 Birgus latro | reverse complement strand
CTTATGTATTTTTTTTGGTTTTTCTTTTCTTTTTTTTTTTTTGATTACATTTGTGTGTGTGTGTGTGTGTGTGTGTGTGTGTGTGTGTGTGTAGGCGTGAGCATGTACTGTACGTGTGATCCTAACCAATCTGCTGATCTCAGGTGAGCGTGGTGAGCCGGGGCGGGGAGAGTGAGCTGCGCCTGAGCCGAGTGACGAAAGCGGCCTCCGGGAACTACACCTGTGTCCCCGCCAACGCCAAGCCGTCCTCAGTCACACTCCACATCATCACAGGTCAGTCAGCACTCTCAGGTCACATGATGCCATTACAGGTCAATCACTAGGTCGTCAAAGGCCAGTCATTAGTTTATCATTGGTTAATCATTTGGTTGTCATCAGGTCGCCCCATATTGATCATTTAGTCATTACAGGTTAATTATTAGGTCGTCATAGGTCAATCATTAGGTAAACACATGCCAGTCATTAGGTCATCACTGGTTAATTAGTAGGTCGTCACAGGTTAGCCATGAGGTTGTCACTGGTTTATAGTCAAGTCATCACACGTTATTCATGAGGTCCTCACAGGTCACTCATTAGGTCTCCATAGGTTAATCATCAGGTGGTCACAGGTTAATCATTTGGTAGTCATAGGTTAATTATTAGGTGGTCAGAGGTTAATCATTAGGTCGTCACAGGTTAATCATTAGGTCGTTACAAGTTAATCGTAAGGTCGTCACAAGTCAGCACCAAGTCTTCTTAGGCCACCCACAAATCAGCACAGGTCAAAGCCAGGGTATACAGTTCGCATATCACAGGTCACTTGGAAGACGGAACACGCAATACTTTGGGAGATGATAGCTGAAGCTCATCTAAGACTGAGGTCAGCACAGGTTAAGGTAAGCACAGGTTAAGATAGTCACATCATCACAGGTCAGGTTGACCACAACACAGGTTAGGGTGCCATATCATCATGGGTCAGGGTGACATACCATCATAGGTCGGGGTGCCATATCATCATAAGTCAGGGTGCCACATCATCACAGGTCGGGGTGCCATATCATCACAGGTCAGGGTGTCATGTCATCACAGGTAAGGGTGCTACATCATCTCAGGTCAGGATATCATATTATCACAGGTCATGGTGGTCATAATGCAATTTAAAAATGTCACATCAGTACAGGTTAGTGAAACCATATGACAAGTCAGTGTGGCCACATCACAGGTCCTATAGTTACATCATTACAGGTCAGGGTGTCACATTGCTATGGACCGGGACTGTGAACATGAATTATGTCTTTGATCAAGTTTGTGAAATAAAAAAATAATGAAATTAATTACAGTAATGGCCTTTGACTATGAATAAATAAGTCTCCCTGTGATGAGACATGTGTACTGAGCTTATTATACTTAATTCACTGACGGTTGTATAAGTTTATCTAGGAGAGAATTTAGTAAGAATGTTATATATCTATGTTTCATATACTTTAGAGCACACGTTTAGCATGACTTGTGTGTGGAAGCTGATATACGAGTAACTTACTCTTCCTGCTTTGTCCTTCTATTTCTGTGTATCTCATTCTCTGTTAATAACATTCTCATTTAGAAAAAAAAACACAGATTTCATTTTTTCTCTTTAGCTCAAAGTATATAATCACATTCTGGAAATGACTGACCCACACAGTGTGGTAAATATGTCAACATTGAAGGTTACATGTAAAGATTAAAAAAGATAAGCTGTTCATGTATCAGCGTGTGTGTGTGTGTGTGTGTGTGTGTGTGTGTGTGTCCCCTAAAGATCATTACAGAAACGCTGAAGAACTTCAGCCTAGTTGACACGCTTGATAATTGTAAAGGAAGGGTGGTGTTGCATCGGGCCTTGTCGATCCGAGTTACAAACACTTTCCTGATTTCAGATCTCACAGAACTTTACGTGTAACTCATTTAGTAACCTGTTCCTCTCTCTCTCCCTTCCCCTTATAGACGACGCCCCGGCAGCCATGCAGCGCGCGGCGGCCCCTCCCCTCCACAGCGCCTACACAGTGGCTCTAGCTGCTGGCACATTGGTTATCATTAGTTTGTGAGCTCGCCAGACCCCACCTCCCCCCGTGCAGGTGTACAGAGCAGCAGGTGCCGAGATGCTGGCGTGGCAGATGTGCAGGGATGTGCCTGGAGCTTCGGATCGCGTGAAAATGCGCCAAGTAGGGAGTGCTTCGAACTGCAAGTGTGTTTTTAGGAACTGATTTAAAAAGTGAGGAGTATTTTCGAAGGCTTGTGGTATACAGTTGTAGTGTGATTACTAGAAAGAATATTTATATAAACATATTGCAGGTGTATTAGTATATATCGAAAGGAGAGTGCTGTAGTTGCTGGACATATTTCGATAAAAAATGGCCAGTTTGAGTGGAATGAAGTGATGAGATGCAGTAATTTAAAAGGAAATCACAGTGATGATGACTGGTATTAATGTGTGGAGGAAGTGGTGTTGGTGATGATAATGACGGAAAGATGATAGTTATGATGAGGACACAAAAGTGATGGTGTCCTAGATAACAAACACTGAAACAGATGATGACAGCGACGAATATTGTGCATGCCACTGTGTACATGATGCCATGAACAGTTCCTTTGTGGAGCATAGGCGGTTGTGGGAGAAACGTACCTCGTTTCCTCGAGATTAGAGACACTGACGGAACTAAAAACACCCGCATCTAAATTCCCAGAGACAATCCTTCAGATATTTACATATAAAGCACTTGTCCAAGAAAAGACATTACTCCCAAATTTGTAAGTAATGAAGTGAGCCGTAAAGGAAACTATTACAGAAAGTGCGATGTACACAGGACATGGACAACAAAATCTTCCAATCCAATGCTTAATATCGAAGAAGCAATCATTGCCAATGAGCATTTTTTTTTCTTTGGAGAGGAACTACTTCAGCTTCTCTCAGTCCCAAACAGAAGTGTTTTAAATATATGTTTATATCTATATACATATAAATATTTGTTAAAGGTGCGAATTTTTCTTACCTTTATTCTGGATCTTATTCTTTATTGAATAACTGGCGAATTTAATTCCTTCATTACGATGACGTCATTTGCATTTCAACTCCAGGCGATTCTATTCACCTCAAGAGAAACTATTCGAACTGGAGGGGTTAAAAGTAGGCTTTCAAGTCGGTGACGTGCTTTGCTGCTTTGGTCGAGCTACCTCTGATGATTTTCCTTTTACCTTAATTGAGACCTCCTATACTGAAGGGGTAAATGATGACCATATCTAACCCTTCCAGCTCGAAAGTCTCTCTAAATCTGAATAAAATTTTCTGATGATAGAAAAGAATTAATGAAAAAAGTCACCGGTTAGAGTATGACTCCAAACCTGATTTAAATTGTCTGATACCTTGCTGCTAGACTGAACCATGCGTAATCTTGCCGGCTAATACTTATAATTATATAATTGATATCGAAGATGAGAGACAACGTTATCTTACTATTCTCTGTTCACTTGACCTCGGCCTAAAATTGCCATCTGTCCATCTTGAATAGTGAGTTATAGCAGTATATTAACAGTAGAATCTTATGCTAGTCACAAAGAGGTGCTTTAGAATGGATGTAGAGCCACAGCCTTGTCTTTTTCTGCCGCTGAACTACGTGAAATAAGCTGCAAAAGGATGAAACTTTGGGCCAAGTTTAAATGAATGAACTATAGCCGCGCAGAGCCATATTTTCGTCAGCTTAGAAGGCTTTGTTGCACCTCTTCCTTAGCAATTAGTTTTGCATTCTGGCCTTGAGTACTCTCTTGCATGCAGTTAATATCTTTCTAATATCTACATCGTTACCATAAATGCCATGGGTGCAATTATTAAAGCGTCATATCCAGAAATGATCTATTTAGGAAGGGGTGCCACACAGTCTTATGAGTGACGGGAATATGGTCCAACGGTATGGTTCTGTAAAAGGGCACCTCAAGGGATCCAAGAGTAGTTTGTACAGACTTACAGACGACCAATTACAGGATTTTGGGACGACACTAGCATGAAGGTGGGTGTTGATAAGGAAGGGTGAAAATAAGGTGTGTAACTTTTTATTCTTGTCCTCTTCATTTCAACAGCACACTTGTTTGTTAGTATATATTCTTGCTACCACCAGAAGATTCATTTTAGGACAGACCTCAAGAAGTAAAAGGGGTCTCTGAAGGTTATGTTTAACCCTCCAGTTCGCAGTCTTTCCCAGAGTTGAATACAATCGTCTGCTTGTAAGAAAAGCATACTGAAAGATAAGTAATTAAAGTTAATAATATAAATAGATGGCTCCCAAAAATAATTAAAATCAGTATGGAATGATATCTTTATAGCACTAGGAGTTGCTCTTGGCACACTCTGGCAGAATATTCCTTCGCTGTGCAGTTATAAAGTTTTATGGACCATGGGTTTATGTGAATGTATCTGTTGACTCAATGACCATCTTGCGAATGAAAACTTCCCGTCATCCGGAGGTGGCTGGCATGGAAACGTACGCACGACATTAAACGAAGAATTTGTGGATTCTTTGGTAAGTGCTGTATTCGATGGTGAGTACCTTTATTTATATTTCTAGTTATATTTAAATGTTCAAAACTTAATCTGTTAAAAAATTATCGAAAAGTTTGGGAAAAATCTGACAGTAGCGATGGTGATAAGCACAGACAGAGAAAACTCGTGGTATCCTAATCAGTGGCAGGACCATAAAAAAAAAAATGTTGCTCTGGCTAATGTTAAAATTAATGACATCTACTATATGGTTACAACTTCCACTGTCTGCCAGATAGAAAATATAACAGGAAAGAAAACTGTTCTTTATGAAGAGGCAGGTGACTTACTTGCCAAACTGTGAAAATCTGTTTGCGTGTTTGGTGCATTTCTCTTCCCAGAGTATTAATAAGCCTAATAATGCCTTACGAACCTCTGAGTTGAAGTAAATGTGTGTGTGTGTGTGTGTGTGTGTGTGTGTATGTGTTTGTGTGTGTGTGTGTGTGTGCGTTTTATATGGCCACAACTATATAAAAAAAAAACTGACGAATAACCTAAAAATATAGTTTGCTATATAATAAGTTTTGTGTGCGTCACTTTTTTCCTACAGTATTAGGATGTGAATACTGTATAAGGAAGAGGATATGAATCAGGTAAACACAATGCCACTAAACTTGCTTCAGGCTAACTATAATAATTATTTAAATCTAGTAACAATTTCTCGAAGCAAAGACGAATCCTACAAACCATTCCCTGCTGGTAGGCTCTAAGGATCAGGTAGTCTGTTGAGCTGTAAGACCAAAGCGCTGGGTGGGAAGCTCACTAAGCTCACCCAATTTGTGCCACGTTGCCTGGAGCTGGCTGGGTAGGGGAACTGCATCTGCCCGGAAGATGTAATACTGTACACTCCCCTTCACTGTCTGGCTGGTCGTCACTTGTGCTCTATTCTTGTTGACTGTACTTTATGGTGTTGTATTCTAGTCAATCAAGCAGGCTTTCTAGCACATTTCCTTGCAAATTTCTTTATATGACACGATAATATTCTTCCTTAACTTACTTGTGGAAACTATGGGTATATTAGAAAAATGTACAATTAACTACAGAAGACGTTACCTTTCATATCGTTGTAATCATTAATGCCTAAATGAGACGTAGTGGGACAAAAGATGCAATTGTCACTCACAGATGAATGGTAATATGCACCTCAGTCCACTACATCACATTCTTGCGTTTATTAATCCAGCGACGAAAGAGAGGCAACAAATGCAAAGTTGACTTCTGTGGCTGAGTGTACATACATAACATACCAAGGGACTGTAAGGTGTGGTAGGTAAAATTAATAACTAAAGAAGAGATGGAAGAAAATCTCGTAATCTCTCCTCCTGACTTCTTCCGCCAGAGGCTCGTCTTTTCCGTTTTATGCTTAATGCCACCTGATGATTATATTTCGCTCTGGGCAGACAGTTCATAATGGAGGAGTTTAATGTGGCTCGCCTTCAACCCCTTCAATGCAAGAGGTTTCCTCCTATTTAAGGAAAATCGTCTAGTGGTTGCAAGAATGAAAAAAAAAGTAGTAACAAGAATTTTAGAAATATGTCATCGGATTGACAAGGATATAAAATATTGAAAAAAATCTTAGTACTGACATCATCACTGGCGATATTCATATGTATTAAATTCTACCCACATTACTGTTACTAACGTTAACCACTTCACTAAGATGACGTACTTTCCATTTTCTTCTTGCTATCTTCAGACAATATTACTCACTTTAGGACAGAGAGTTGCAAGTACTTGAAGTTAGATAATATAAACTACATTAAACCCTTCACTGCTCTAGGCCCTCCCTAAATTGAGCAAAATCGTCTGGTGGTAATTAATGAGCAAAATACGGCATAAGACTTAAGAGGTTAAGTATTGTAAAGCAGGAACCAATTAAATTGCGATAAATATAAAGATAATTTAAAAATAAGTGAAGCAGGTACTGTCTTTGTGTTCTAGTGAGCCCCGGCAGTCTCATTCATTTTAGTCTTAACGCCTGACGATTTTACTCAGGTTAGGATAGACTCTTCAAACTGGGGGAGGTAGCTAATCTTAATCCACCTCTTCATTACGAGCAGCCTTCCCTAAGTTGAAAAAAGAAACGTTTGTTAGAACCAGAAATAAACTAAAAAAGGAAATTAACCAGATTCCAGTGGGACAGGTGTGAGGAGAGATTTTCTAACTCTTTTTTTATTTAACTTGGGCTAAAATTGCATTTCTCCATCTTGAAAGGTGTTATAACAAGAGATTAACATTAGAATATTGTGCTGCATGCAAATAAGTTCTATGTGAGAGGATCTAAAATTTTGGCATTGATCTTATTCTGGAACTGAGCAAAAGCGTGAAAATCTGGACCAAGTAAAGGTGAAAAAAGGAAACAAACTTATGATCAACTCCCTCTAGAAACTCAGTTTTGTTTTTTCAGAAAAAATACCAGGAGAGGAGAGTGCTGATTCTTTCCATATCTCTTGTTCACTCTTGAAATATAACTTAGTTTTAAGAAAACTATCGTTATTCGTTTTCAGTGAAGATCTTCAAAGGAGTGCCAAAATTGTCAATGCATATCTCATCGTCTTATTATACATTTAATTCAAAGTTACGAGAGACGGATGATCGTAAAAGTGTTAGTTATCCTCATTCTTAAAATAGATGGTAGTGACAGACATTCACACTCTCCGTAACCATTAGTAGAGAATCGCATACATAGAAAATGGTAAGCCTCACAGTACACAGATAGGCATCGAAATTACCTCAGCGGATTTATATGTCTCAATTCGTTCCTCGAAGCATCTGAACCTCTGTAGTTCCCGGAGCTCCTCAGTCACCATTGCACTCTCGGCCTGGAGGTAGGTGTCTGACTACTTCTCTTGATGTAGTGCGTGAATTTTTGGAGGTATAAGCCCTCTCAGTATGAAGATGCTTTGTTTATTTTGCTCTTGCTACTGCCAGACGATTATATTCAGCATAAATGAACCTTATATTTCCATTTTTCTCTAACTTGTCCTGAAACTGCCTTCTCCCCACGTTAAATGCAGAATTGTAACACTAGATCAAAGTTATAATATGATGCTAGTCACGAAGAGGTGCTATGGAAAGGATGTACAGTGGAGCCGTTGTACTAACTTATTCTGCCTCTTAGCTACGTGAAATAATCTGCAAAAGGACGAAATCTAGACCAAGTTAGAGTAAAAACAGTATGGTAATGGAGGGGTTATCGAAGGCCTTATCTAACCCCACAGTAGCCCCATAGTAACGGGAGTGGTAGTTGTCGCAATCCCAGACTTATCTATACGTGAACCCAGTGGACCGGACGAAACTAATTTTATAGTCTATTTTTATTTTGAGAGACTTGGGACTGAGGGACATATGTGCTTCTAGGCTCGTCCTCTGAACAGATACATCAGTGCCACCACGAGAAGGAGTCTATCTCAGCGCCTGTCATGAGAAGGGAAGCATAAATAAAACTTCCTACATTTGTTGATTGACATATTGCTTTTTTATTTTTTTTTTACTAATTTTTTGACCGTTGATATACTGATTTTTTGACTGATTATACTGACTGATATTTTATACTGATTAACTGACTGAGTGATATAATGATTTATTGACTGGCTGAAAACATATCGAATGATTTAATACATGACTGCTTCGTTTGCTGGATTGATGAAATTGGATAATTTACTGACTATCTGATCTACGCTCATGATTGGAAAGATTAATTAACAAAGTAACACATGTTCCAAAGTGGCTGTTCTCCAAATTCCCCACGATATTTCATAAAATCAGATCCAAATTAAGCACCAAAACTCTGAAACTATTAACGCTACAGCGAACTTAAGCACATCATTGGAAAGCTTTATGGAAGAATAGTGAGTGATAAATAAGTGGCTTTTCCCCAGATTCGTAAAAATAATGACAAAAGAGCCAAAGAAACGCCAAATTGGATTTAAAAACTAGCGTGTACCTTGTCACGCTTTGACGTGAGGGTCCAAAACTGATAGTAAGCACATTCTAGAAAAAGAAGGATCATTATAAAGTACAGTAGTCCAGAACATGCAAGTGGATAAAATCTTTTGAGATGATTTGGTCATACGGAGAGAGTGGATACTGACAGGCTGACTGGTAGAGTGTACGTAAGTGATGTGAAGGGCGGGAGGTGGGGTTGGGGACAGAGGATAAGAAGGTAGGATTAGGTGGAGAAGTATATGAGAGGGGTGTGCGAGCTGGAAAGAGGGCATCAAGATGGTGGTCGACCAGGTGACATGGAGACTATTCGTTTGTGGTTATCCCTAAAGGAATTATGGCTTCAGGCTATAGATTGATAGAAGAATAGATACAAGTAGGGAGTCAAACTTCTCCTTTTTACTAAAATAACGACAGTAGACAGTAGCAGACTTGTTCGCTCGAACATGATCCACACTTTCAAGTGTTGATGACTATAACTTACCTGACTGAATTATCTAGTAATTCATTGACTGAATGATTAAGTGACTAAACGACAGATTTGATAGACTGGTGGATAGATTATTGAAGGGCCAGCTGACTGATCTGTGAACTGACTCATGTACTGAATTAACTCACAAGATGACTGGCTCCTAAACTTGCTAATTGACTGACAAACTGACTGACTGACTGACTGACTGACTTATTTACTGACAAGCTAGTTGACTGATCTGTGGACTTACATGTATTGTATGAGAACGACTTAATCTTTTCCCTGGTGTGGATGTGTCTCTATGTGTGAACAAAATAACTTTAAAAACTTTAATTGATTTAAACCAAATTTGATGGACGGTTTGAGGGTGTTTCCATTCCCAGAACTATATGTCAAAGGGCATAATCAGTTTAAACAGCTTTGGTCTCATTTATGCCAGACTTGGAGGAAAGATTGACGGTAAGACTATGATGAAATTATTCGACTTTACGACTAATGAGTCATAGGTCAGTGTCATAAAGTAAACTCAAAAGCTGAACTCACTTACTCAAACAGATCTGGTTAGAACTGGACCAAATTGGGTGGATGACTTGAAGGTTAGGCAGCGATGATGACATTTTGTTTTGACAGCAGTGGGTCAAATATCAAGGCTAAGATCACAGGCAAGGTCAACTTAAGTTGTTTTGATCTAGTTGGAACCAAAATTTCTAGAAGGATTGAGGATCAAGCACGAATGAAATAAGTCAATTTATGAATAATCAATTGCACGTTAGGTTAACTGAGAAAAAACAAATGGCCGGCCCATAGACCAGCTGTAAAGTGCAGGTTTTGCAACCTCTGAGTGTTCCAGCTTGTTTACTGATGAAAAGAGTGAATGAGTGAATGAAACGTATAGAAAAGGGAGAGTGAAAGGAGGGAAGGTGAGCAATGATTCGTCTGTAGTGGTTTCTGTGTGTTGATGAGCGTGATGCAACGAAAGTGGGGATATGATTTGCTGCAGGCAGATCTGATTCGCTGATCCATCAATGGACTAACGTATGTAATAACAGACGGAATGGCTGACTACGAAACAGATTCACTGGATGACAAAATGCTTAACCATAACATTGATTTCACTCAGTATGATGACGTCTACCTCAAGTTAATTACTGCCACTGACAGACATTGTTACGCAGCTTATGGGACATCTCACGTATTGCAGAAGTTAATGAAGGCAATATTTTACCATTCCAGTTCCAAAATTTTCTCCCCATTTAAAAATACTGTCTGGTGACAAGAAAAAATATACAAAACGTTAGTGTCCTGTAGAATTCTACTGAGAACCACATTTTGATCGAGTATTTTTGCTTTCAGAAGAAAGGAGGAAGCAGTTGCTGCAAAAGAAAGGCTGCAGGAAGAAGAAGAAGAAAAAGAAAAGAAGAAGAAGAGGAAGAGGAAGGTGAAGAGGAAGAGGAAGGTGAAGAGGAAGAGGAAGGTGATAATGTCTGTCTCTGTTCACTCCATCGCTACTAGCAATCTCCTGGAAGGTGAGCAATATCGTATAGTTGTTGTTGTTGTTGTTGCTTTTATATAACCCGAGCTTTTTGGCTTGGCAGACACGTCGACCACAGGAAGCAGTTGCTTCTGTAAAGCCGTCCTATAGATACAGTGCCGTACAGTATATACTGTACATCCTGTGGGGATCAGGCTCCCCCCTTTTGGTAGGCAGTGCCTCACCAGGGTCGAACCAGAGGTCCTACCCACGGCGAGGTGCGGGGAATATGAGGAGATCTGGCTCCCGGGTGGATGCCGCAAGTGCTCCAGCCATGGTGAACAGAGTCATTACGTGCAGACTTCACGTTAGCGGCACCGAATAGTTGTTGCAAGAAGGAAATGAACAAGACATCGTGATGGAGGGATTAAGATTGTATATATGCTGTTAGACTCCAGTGAGAACCCAAGGATAGATGGATAGATAGACAGATAGATAGATAGACAAATAGGTAGGTAGGTATGTTGGTGGGTAGGTAGGGAGGGAATAAGGCAGACATGTAGGTAGGTAGCAGGTAATAAGGCAGACAGGTAGGTAGGCAGGCAGGGAATAAGGCAGACAGATAGATGGATGATGATGATGGTGATGTGATAAAGATGGTAGTGATACCTGTATAAATGATGATGATTATGAAGATGTTGATGATGTTGTAGGAAGTGAAATGACGGTGATGATCACGCTGATGATGGTGAGAGTGATGATGATGATGATGATGATGATTTCGATTGTGATGGTAACGGAGGGATTATGATGATGATAGTGATGATGATATTGATACTGATGGTAATGATGATGATGATGATGCTGTTGGGAATGAGATGATGATGATTACGATAATGATGGTGATGGTGAGGTGGATGGCGTTTATGATGGTGATGAAAAGATGATGATGATGATGATAGCCATGGTGATGATAATGATGAAAATGGATGATGTGATTAAGAAAATTACATTGATGATATTGACCATTCTGATAATGACAGAAATCATGATGCCATTAGTGGTTATGATTTCTCTGTTTTCCTTTCCTTGGATCCTTCCTACCTCACGTAAAATTGCAGGAAGAGAATTAAGATAACAATGATGGTAATGAAGCCTTATTTTTTTTTCCCCGGCAGAATGGAAGAAAGGAACTGCAAGAACTCTATCAGTGGAGGGACGGAACTGCCAGAATTATGTCAGTGTAAGGACGGAACTGCAGGAAATCTGTCAGTGGAGGGACGGAACTGCCAGAAATATGTCAGCAGTGTAGGTGGTGATATCTTTCTCCACTGACCCCTTCGCTACGAGCAGGAGCAGTGTGTTCCATGGTGAGTAATACCACATAGTTGTTGCAAGAATGAAATAATCAAGATGGTATGCTGTTGGACTGCAAATTCAACCCGAAGTTAGCTAGCTAGGTGTATAGATGGGCAGACAGACAAACAGACAGACTAACAGGCAAGTAAATATATAGATAGATTGATAGATAGATAGATGAATAGATAGAAGTAAAGATAGGTAGAGCAAATGATAGTTAAATAAGCATATAAGTTAGACTGATAATTAAATAGGCCGATAATCAGATACAGTTAAAGGGAATGATAATGTTAGAAGTAGTTAGGGATCAAATGATAATTAGGTGAGGGAGGAAAATTTCAGGGAAATCATATAATCGATGAACGAGGGAAAATGATGTGGGAAAGATAGGGAAGATATGTGGGTAGGGAGAAGGAGGGAGAGAGAAGGAAATGGAAGTGAGGGAGGATATACTGAGAAGTAGGGAGTAATGGAGGAGCTTGGGCGTAGTAGTAGTTGTACTTGTAACCCCAAATTCATCTGAAATGAATCCATCAGACTTCAGGTTGAAGTTTCCCCCACCCCTCTCCTGCAATTCACCGTCCCCCTTCCAGCGGATAGAGAGGGAGTAGAGCGGGTCTTGTATAACCAGGTAGTGAAAAGGTCCATCTATGTTACCCTCACAGCGCGAAGGCGTCCTTGCCAGCACCAGGAGAGAGAAAGAGAAGAGGAGGTAGGAAGCAGAGAAAGAGAAGAGGAGAAGGGGGAGAGGGAGAGGGAGGAGGATAAAAAGGAAAAGGGAGAGAAAAAAATGTGGTAGAAAAGAAGAGGAACGATTAAGATGGGGTAAAAAGAGAGGGAAAAATCTAACTAAGGATGATGCAGAGGAAGACAAGAGGTAACCCAGACCCAATCTGTCTGCAGTTCAGTAGCATATCATATTGCTTTCTGCTAAACTGGCACACAAAATAAGTTCATGATCTCCAGGTCTTTACAACTGAAGATGTTACTGAAAAATATAAAGATTTGATATTCCATAAAATAAATGAAACTTAACTAGGTTTTTGTGTGAGTCAAGCAAAGGGATGAATTACTAGAATGTCATTGTCCTCGGTGAATTCTGTCCATATTTTGATATAAAAGTAAGCTCGGAGTCTCCTATGATTTTTGTTTTCATTAAGCAGAAATAAATAAACTTACAGTAAAAAATGTGACCAGAAGAATTGCTCAGATAAGAAGCACTTTAATTTAATTAATTTGTAAGTAATATATATATATATTTTTAAATGAAACTTACCCTAACCTACCCTTCCCTGCCCTGCTCCCCTATCCCAACCCACTCCTATCTCATCTTCCATATCCTACCTAACCCTACTCACACCTACGCTACCCTGTCCTATCGTAGCCTAACTTACCTTTCACTTCTTTCTGATCTAGCTTAGCTTGCCACTAACCTGATCCAACCAGTCTTCACCTTTTTTACCCTAACCTGCTATAGCCTGCCCAAAACTACCCTGCCTTATCCTACCCTACCATACCATACCCAACCCATAACAAACCTAACCTAATCAAATCTAATGTAACCTAATCTAACCCAACTTACCCTATCCTATCCTACCCTATCCTGATCCAACCTAATCTTATTTGTCCTAGCCTACTCCTCCCTACCCAGCCTTACTCTATCCTGCCCTAACCGACCCTCCCTTATCCTACTCAAACTTAACCCAGCCGTTCATAACTAAATCTAACCTGGTCTTGCCTTCCCTGAATTAGCCTCATTACCTTACCTCTCCTTACTCTACCCTAACCTAACAAAAGCTCTTACCGTTACCTACTTTGACCTAACATAGCCTACCTTAACCTTAGCCTGCCCATCAGTACCATACTCAACGATGCCTTCCTGAACCTGCCCTCTTGTACTCCACCTAAGCTACCCAGTCTGACCCTACCATGCCTAACCTAACCTACTTGACCCCTCCGTGACCAAACCAAACCTCATCTAGCTTAACCTTTCTTAGCTTGAGCCCGCCCTACCTAACCACACCTAGAGTACCCTTTCTGACTTCAGTGTCCTGCTTGACTTAACCAGATCTCCCCTACCTTACCTCATTTAACTTACCCTAACCTGCCCTTGTCTGACACTACCCTACTGCCCCCATCTCATGTCTGAAACTTGTCTAATATTACTCGTCTGGCCACCCCTGATCCCCTGTAAGTGAATCACCGTTTTAGAGTTTTTCAAGTTTGCTGTTTGAGGTGGCGGGACAGATTTCATAAACGAATTTTATGTCATTGTGTCTAATTTTTGTGCTTGTGTATAATTTATTTATATTTGTGTGTATTAAGAGACGACATGGAATAAACTACACACCCGTAATCCATTAACTTAAAATGCTTGCTATTCAAATGCAAGGCTTGATGTGATGTACCTGTAATCTGTATCCTGGTGTGTTGTCCGTTTCATGTGGCCTTGTGTCTTTGGCATGTATTTTCTTTGGCGCGGCAGACTTCGTACCACTTACTCCTTTGCAGTTTATTTCCCACCTTAACATCTTATGCTTTTGCATGTTTGTGATGCAAACAGTGCAGGTATTGAAAAAAAATAAGTAACGTTTTGTTGTTATGGCCCCAGATTCATCCGAATGCTAATCCATTGGTATGCAGGTTGAAGTTACCCCTCTCCTGCAGTGTCCTCATTTAGTCCTTTATTTAGGTGAATAAGAGGGAAGATGCAGGATGCTTGCATAATCGTGCAGTAGAGTCGCCCGTTTAAATTCGTGCCACCACGTGAAAGCATCCCTCCCATAGGTGCCATACAAATTATTATTAAGGTGAAATATACAAAATAGCAATGAAGAAAGTGCTACCAGGTTTGCCAGGCCAAAATAATATGAATTTTTAAGGATCATATTATTAACACTGAGTGCAAGGTGTGAAGAAACCCCATGTTTTTTTTTGCGATTATTATAGAATATGCCTTAGTGTTCTGCATCGTTGCTTACTACACTGTGCAATTTGGAATGCAGGTCGATCACATCAAACACCTGGATTGCATTCAAAGAGCCCATGCCTTCACCAATTTCAATAAAATTTTACGATTTACTCCTGTAATAGTTCTTGCACAACTGACGAATATTTTTACGATCTCACATAATCAGTTAATTCTACCGTCTTAGTGTGCCTTGTTACCAATTTTCACAAATTGCATATTTCCTGCAAAGCCTGTAGAACGTTTTATTTCCTTTATTCTAATACAGATGCACCTCAAAATCTAGTAAACTCTTACCTGAAGCACCGTCCACCTATCCACCAAATTTCAATGAAGTCCGATGAAAACTTTTGAGATTCTTACACAAACAGACAGATAAACAAACATGGCCTCCACCAGCTTCGTTGGAGGAAGTAATTACAGGTGTTCCACAAATGTTATGACAAAACATGTCTTAAATATCTGTATCGTTGCTGACTACATTTTGTAATACGGGATGCAGGATGATCACCTCTAACAGTTGCAGGTGTTCCGTTAAATGGCCGTCAAAAATACGAGTAGCCTGTAGGGCTTGCCTACACCTTCGCGCACTCTGTTTTAATAATACGGTCGTTTCTGTACCAATAGCACTGACACCCCCTTACCAGCTCTTTGAGACTCTCAAAATAACGTGCGATAATTCTCTTCTCGTTACTAAGATTGTCTTTGCAAGATGAGCAAGGTATATGGATCCGTACATTTGAAGATTCCTGAGCTTAAAGTGTACATAAGATTGTTTGTCTTTACTTTTATCTACACTCATAGGGCTACCAAACACTTCACAATCAAACGAGGGCGAATAATCAAGTGAAAATATACAGTAAACTGCAGGGTTGAATTGCCATTCTATTGCAGTCCACCATTCTCCTTTCGTGGGATAGAGATGTAGTTGAAGGACTTTTGTTGTTGTTGCTCAACCTTGATTTGTCTGGCCGAGCACAATAGGACTGTCTTACAAGCAATGTACAGCACATACAGTGTTCAGGGATCCGGCATCTCCCTGTAGTAAACACTGCCTCGTCAGTGTCGGACCACGATTCTTCCCACGGTCAGGTACTATGGGTCACAAAAGTATCGGTGTACAGTGGGTCCGCCAACCGAAATCTTTCGAACAACTGTTGTACATTACCAACGTCTCATCGTGTATTAACAGTGTCTGTTTATATAAATATAACATTTGCTATATGTTTGCAAGAGGATATTGCTAGTTGGCAAAATATGACACCTCCCGACATCAGGGCTACCAACGTGTGGTAGGTGGGACACAAATATTTCAGTAACTTCTTTCTGTTCCAAAATGTTTCACGCATAGTATGAGAATATCCGTATGAGAATATACGAGGAGGTTCGGCTCCTGGGAGAACGCCGCAACTGCTCCACCTAGTGTGTACATCGCCACCACATGCACATTTAGACGTCTCATCAGCGCCTGTAGGACGTTCGGATCCTCCTGGATCTATATAAAGACCACCATGAGAAGAAGTCCATTACAAGGATTTCAAATAGTGATGATACTTCGTCACTAGCGAGAATTTACCTAAACTCTTTAAATCCTATGGCGCATTTTTATTCTTGCTAACTCTTGATATAAATTCAGATTAAAACAGAAATCCTTTAGTGATGGGGACAGGAACACACTCCATTAACCCCTTCAGTACAAGAGGTCCTCCCCTAAGCTGAATAATACTCTTTGACAAAAAAAAAAAAAATCCATACTCATGTAGACGGTGTTTGAAAAAGGTTAGGATTGTAGGACTCATGGGAATAGTGTGCGCTCTATTTTCCTTGCTCTTCCTGCAAAATAAATCTCATTTACCGTAAGTTTGCTTGTAATTCAACGTCCGTCTGGGCACCGCACGTATTCGGCCTCTTGCATTATTAGTAAAAAAAGCCAGCA
>JAGKTI010019882.1:0-16695 GCA_018397915.1 Birgus latro | reverse complement strand
GATGATTTGTGTGGACTGGTGAGCTTTGAGAGAGAGAGAGTAAACGCGCACAAATACGCACATTTCTCCCCACACTTATATGCATTAACTGCAGTGGTAAATTATTTATATAAGAGAAATAACACTTATTCACACAGTACCCCCCCCCCTCTCTCTCTCTCTCACCACCACCACCCTCTTTTCCCTCACACAAACCAGCCCGACCTGCGAGTTAAATTAATGAAATAATTTATATCTCCCAAGAGGTGAACTCAGGTAGCTAAATATTTCATGGGTGCGCGGATAGCCACAAAGAGGTACGATACGGAGTCTATATAGGGGCACGAGAAGGCGTCGGGAGGAGGGAAGAGGAGGGGAGGAGGAAGAGAAGAGGAGGGGGGGGGGGAGGGAGGGGGAGAGAAGGGGGAAGGGAAGAGAAGGGGAGGAGGAAGGGAAGAGGAGGGGAGGAGGAAGGGAAGAGGAGGGGAGGAGGAGGGAGCAGGGGGGGAGACAAGGGGTGAAGGAAGAGAGGGGGGATGAAGGAAGCGAAGGGGAGGAGTACAGGAGGATGGGGAAAACAAGGGAGGAAAAGGAGGTTAGAGAGGCTGAACAACGAGAGAGGACAATAGGAAAAGAAAGGATGGCGATAGGGAAGAAAGAGGGCAAGAAAGGAATGGATGGTAATAGGGAATATCGAGGACAACAGGAAAAGGAAGGATGGCTAAAGGGAAGAGAGAGGAGAGTGGAAGGTGAGGTAAAAGAAGGGGAGAAGGTAGTGGGGCTGAGAGAAGAAAACAGGGAAGGATACGAGAGGGTATCTAGCATGGGAATGGAGCAAGAGAGGAGGGAGAGATAGAAGAGAGAAGAAGAGACAGAAATTCAAGCTCTTTTCTATCGATGTTTCAACTACTTTTGGGAGCCGGCTTGGGAGGAAGATAGCGAAGTGAGGAGAGGCGAGAGAAGAGAGGAGAAGGGGGATGGTGGGATGAAAAAAGAAAGGGGAAGAGGAAGAGAGAGGAAGGAAAGGAAAATTCACACCTCATCTACCCATAATTAAACTCCTCTTTCAGTGTCCGTCTGGAAGGCAAGGGGCGATGCGATGGGCTGATTACACTTGGTTTAGGCGGCTGGGTTGGTTGGGTGAAGAGTGTGTAATGAAGCAGAGGGAGTAGGGCATTGTCTTGAAGGGCGGGGGTAATAGAGTGGTGGTGGTGGTGGTGGTGGTGGTGGTGGTGGTGGTGAGTTTGTTCCTGCCTTCTGTTCATCCTCATTCTTTCGTTTCACCTCTTCCTTTCTCTAGCTTATTCTCCCTGTTTTCTTCCTGTTCCCACATTTATCCCTCCATGTCCTTCTCTTACTATTTTCTTTCTCTCATGGGTTCATATTCTATTGTTTTTTTCTTCTTCCTCTTTATCCTCTTCCTACTCCTCTTTCTCCTTCTCTTGCTTCCTCCTGGTCCCTCCTTCCTCCTGTTCTTTCTCTTACATCCTCTTGTTCCTACTTTCTACTACTCTTGTTCTTTCCTCTTCCTACACCGTCTTCCTCTTGTTCCTGCTCCGTCGTCCTCTTGTTCCTGCTCCGTCGTCCTCTTGTTCCTGCTCAACCTTCTTGTTCCTACTTTCCTTATTCTTAAGCCTACATCTCTCCTCTTATTCCTACTCGTTCTTTCTTCTCGTCTCTAATCTCTCTTCCTTCAGTTCCTACTCTTTCCCCCTCTTCATTCTGCCTCTTGGTCATCCCTGGTTCCTCTTGTTTGCAATCTTTCTTTCTTTCTTCTTGTCTCGTTCTGTCCCATCACTCAGTTCTTACTTCACTTTCTACCCTCTTTCTTTTTTTTTTTTTTTTTTTTGTTCTTTCCTCTTTCTTCTGTGGATTATGTTTTCTCTTTCGTTACATTTATTTTTTATTCCGGTTTCACTTCTTAAACTTTGGTCTCTTGTTATCTCTTCCTTCCTTTGTCTTTCCTTCCTCCTTCGCTGTCTTCATCTAATCTACCTCCATCTACTCGTCATCTCCTTCGTTTTCCTTCTCTGTGCTTTAAGTCTCCTTGTCTTCCTTCCCTGTCCTCCTGTCTTTTGCAATCTTTCCACTTGATTCTTACTGTTTATTTTACTCTTCTTATTTTCTTCCCTCGTTACCCCTATCCCTATCTCGGTTATCTCTCCTCCCGTTCCCCCAACTTCCTCCTTTTGTCTTGTACTCTTCACTAGTTATTAAGTCGCCACACTATGGTGAAGAACCACTGTATTTATTCTGTATCTTTCTTCTTTCTTCTAAGCAATTCTCCGTTTTGGGCATTTCCTTCATTACCTTATCATTTTCGTTTTACACTTCGTACGCTTGTTCCATATGCAGATATCTCTAGACTCCCTTTTCATTTTTTTAGTTCAGGCCTTTTAAGGGGATCAAAGGGGTAGGGGGGGGGGGAATCAAGCCTTACGAAGATACATATTTTTGGGATTCTATGGTCTTGTTCATTAATCGTCATGGCAATTTAAAGAGAAATGTCAGTATCAAGTAGCGCTGTGGAGACCATCCTTCTTTCCTCTGAGAATGTGGGTAATATTTAATTCTGAGTTTTCTTTTTCTTTTTTATATCTAGTTAAGGTACCTTCCTCTCCTATTTCCTTTATGTATTTCTGTTCTTTCTTTCTGCCTTTCCACTCCCTTTTTGGTACCTTTGTTATATTATATATATTATAATGTAGCTGCTGTATATATTATATTGGAAAGATGGGGTGGGTTAGTGGTAGTGGCGGGCAAGGGCAGGGAGAGTTCTTTTTCTTCCGGTGTCTTTTAGCGCTTTTCATTTTTAAATCTGTTTTCTCTGTCTCTTACATCTTATTTATCTTTCCCTGATCATCTTTGAGTCTTCTTCCTTTTCTTATTCTTCTTCCCACGTTCTCCCCTTTATCACCTCTCGTTACTCATGCCATTATCGTTTGATTACATGTCCAATTTCCTCCTCTTCCTCTTGATTCTTTCTCCTCATTGGATAATACTGGTTATTCCTTCCTTCCACCTTTCACATCCTCCTTTTTCTCTTGTATGAATACCTCTCTGATGTCTTCCAGGTCTTGCTCTATGTTTAGCCTTCTCCCCCAAGACTGTCTTTTGTCCTCTGCAACTTCTACCATTTTTCGATGTTCTCCTTTCCTGTAACATGCTTCTTTTCATGGCCCTACGATTTCTGTCCTTTTCCTTTTCCTTTTCTTTTTTTTCTTTTCATTTCTTAATTTCTTTTAAAACAGCATTCTTCCCACATGGATAGGCGTTAACTTGGAATGTGCCTAACACACTAAATGACTTGAAGGTACCATATTGATACCCACTGTTTGAGTCATCCCTCTTATGCTATAAAAAGAAAGCAGTATGTAATTATTCTGAAATACAAAGTCATCACCTTATATCCAAAAATAGTCTACCCAATTTTTACCTAACCTATCGTGGCATTTTCTTCACACACTTTCAGCATTCAGTTTAATGAAATAATTATTCATTTGTCTCCCTTTGTTTATTCTTCAGTTCTCTACGGTCATTTTTTTCCTTAAATATCCCCTTTTCCCTAGACATCCCTTCATTAATCATCCATCCCGTTTTCTTCCCTTATCCACCTTTAATCGTGGCATTTTTCATCAAACGCTTTCATGATTGTTTAAAGAATTAATTATCCTTTTGTACCCCCTTTGTTTATTCTTGACCTGTTCTCTACGGCCATTTTTATTTCATTTTATTATTATTTTTTCATATATTTCCTCCTGATAATTACCCATCCCGTTCTCTTCCCTCATTCACCCTTTTGCAGGTTCCTTCATTCTTAATCCTTTCGTTTGCCTTTTCTTCTCCCCTTTCTTTCCTTCAAGCCACTCATACTTCTAATATTATTTCTATCTTGCTTCTGCTGTCATCTCCTTCTTCATGCCCTCTTTTACTTCCTCCTTCCTCGTTATTAGCATATACAAACATCTTTTTCTGTTCTTCGAGATTAGGAAATGAATAAATTAGTAATGAAAAGAAAAAAATCCAAAGAAAAACCACCACCACCATCATCATCATCATCATTCTATCTCGTATTCCCACTTAAGAAAGACGGGATGAATTATACAAGACATACCGAAGAGAAATGCGACGAAAGGGATGCTGTACTGAGGCTAAGAGAAAATATAGTAAAAGTAAAAAGGGAAAAGATAATTAAAGTAACGAAATAGGATAATAAAGAAAGAATATAGGCTGTGATGAAGATGGGGAGAAATGATTATACATAAATAGTTCTGATGCCGATAGGATGATGCAATGCTGATGACGGTGTGGAATAAGAAGCGTAATGGCGAAGGGGTGTAAAGGATGATGAGGAAGGGAAGAAAAGGATGGTGACGAAGGCAAGAAAGGAATGATGATGACAAGGGGGGATGAGATAGGTTTGAGGAAAAAGATGGATAGGCAAATGCGGAGGAAGAACTGGAAAAGATGACACGGAGATGAGGGAGTGTGTATAAACGAAATCTATGAGACAGAAACGGAAGGAAGAGTTGTGAAGGAGGTGGTGAAAAGAACCTGTGAAGAAAGAAGAAAGAAACAAAAGACAAAGAATAGGAATAAGGAAAGGAGGGAAGAAAAATGATCACCGAAATAGGAAGAAAACAGAAAGGAAAAGCAGTGAGACAGAAAGGTAATATGAACGATGATGAAGAAAATGATGAAAGGGAAAAAGCAGAAAGAGTAATATGAAACCTGGAAGGAAAAAGAGGTATTACGGAAGATGGAAAATGAGGAAGCATCTATGAGGAGGAAGGAGGTGAAGACACTGAAGAAGGAAAAAAAATAATGAATGGTAAGGAAAGACACGGGAAAATGAGCAATTGCCGAAGGAGAAGACAAGACGAAGAAGGGAAGAGAAGAATGAGGAATATTGGTAACAAGCAGGAAACTGAAAAATTAAGGAACTGCTGAAGGAAAAGGAGAAAGGATGGGCTCCGAAGAAGGAGAGAGGGAGGGAGGGACAGAGACAGGGAAGAGAGGGAAAGATGGAAGGAGGAGTAGGAAGGAGGGGCTGTGAAGAAGGAGGGGGAGGGAGAAAGGGACTGAGGGTATGAGGGGGGGAGGAAGGGAGAGAAAGAGAGATGGAGGGAGGGAGGGTGGCAGAGGATCAGAGGATCAATGGTAGCTAGAATTTCCCCATCTGGTTATCGGGAAGCTTTTGTGTTCCTCGACAGTCCGCTCCAAACTTGTTCCTGCCATTGTCCTCCCAGCCTCGGGAAAAAGGAGAAGAGTGGGAGGGGGGTGGAGGAGAGGTGGAGAATGTGGTGGAGGGTGAAAGAGATGTAAAAGAGGTGGGGAGTGATGGAGATGACGTGTAGTAGTGGAGGTAAATTAAAGATGTGGAGGTAAAGCTAGATGAAGTGGAAGGTGTGGTAGGAATAGAAAAGGTGGGTGAGAGAATGAGTTATGGAAGAGGTTGAAAATGTGGCGGAGGTTGAACATTAAGTGGAAAATGTGTTTAAGGTGCGCCATGGAGGGGGTGCCTGGAGGGAGAAATAGAAGTTCATTGTAGTGGTGGAGAATATGGCTGCTGGGTGATAAAGTGAAATGAATGATAAAAAAAAAAAAAGGTTTGGAAGAAGGGAAGTGGAGGGCGACGAGATCCGCTGAATATGGTGGAGCGATGGGGACGAGGTGGATGCAGTTGTGGGCACAGGTGTATGTGAGGGATGGGTGGGGGACGGGATGTACTGTGGAAGAGGTATAGGTTAATGGGAGGAGGTGGAAGGCGTGGTGATGGGAAATGGCAAGAAGGCCGGTGAAGTATGGAGAGAAAGTGGGGGACGAAAAGTGAGAGGTGTTATGAAATGGAGGTGAGTGAAAGGCAGTGAGGGAAGATGGGGCAGAGACGGAGAACACAGTGAAGATGAATGGTGGACGATGCATAAGAGATGAAAATGTGAAGAGACGTGAAGCAAGTGGGAGGAGGATCGGGGAAGTTTACCGAGGAAGTCCAGGATGTATACAGAAGAAACTGGCGGCAGGAAGGGAAGAACTGATGTGTGAACCAGATATATTTATATCTTTTAGCACCATTTACAGATCTGAAAAGAGCGTATGGTTATGGAGCGGCAGGTAATTGAAAACTTCCAAAATTGCTAAAAGCGAGATGTTAAACTTTAGTAATGATTATAAAATGACTGTCATGCCCCTGCTGCTGTTCAGTATTGTATGTATGTAAGTCGCGTGCTGAGAGAGACGTAGGCGAGAGCATGGGCGGGAATGAGGACATGGCTCTGAATTAATGAGGCAGTGTGCAAGAGCTGCTTATGTCTCCGTTGGCGGACGCCCTTGAAGTCTGACACAGAAAACTGTTGGTGTGTACAAGTGACAAAATTAAAAGCTGAAAGTGACAGATTCTATTAGAGACGCGAATAAGAACTATGATGTAAGATGAATAAATTGTATTCATATGGAGAATGCAAAAACATTCAGGCATTTCGGGAGTGTTGTGAACTAATGTGTTTGCATAGTAGATGACCTGACTGAATCAGTGCAGTAAGGAATAGAGTTAACTGGGAAATGGAAACAATATGTGTGAGGGGATGTAAGTAAAGTGTCACACGCCAGCACTGTTTTCAGTAATGGACGACGCTTGAGGGATGAAGATTTTTATCAAAAATTTCTCAAACGCTTTAAGTACAAAGCAGCCTGTTAAAATGGACGAAGATTCTGAAAACCACTCCCCCAGTTGTACTGTGGCACAACATCAATTTCAGCAGTAATTGTTAGACACTATGCTGCTGTGCATGGCATACGATTAGATCAGTTGCAGTCAGGCACACTAAGCAATCGGAAATGACAAGCCCCATCCTTCTCATTTTCACATCCACAGGTAATCGAGAACTTTTGGCTGAGAGTTTAGGTCGCGAATAAGGGTGTAAGAAATAAGTGACTTTAAAACTGTCCGCCAAAAGAGTGAGAAATGGACGAATGAACGGATACGCGAGGAACGACATGTGGAGTTCAATAAACAGAGAAATGTGAAAAAAAAAAAAATATATTATGCATTCATCAGTAGCATACAAGAGGAAATTAAAATGCTTGGGTAAAATAAATCACTGAAATAGAAGCGCTATGAAATATCCTTGATGAACAAGGAAGCAGTCCGGAGTGAGCAGGAGAATGTGATGCCTGGAAAAGGAGCCTGATCAAGGGCAAGATAGTAGTAGTAAATTGTGGTAAGTGTGGGACGTGTTCTGAGAGGCATAAATGAATCCGTAGCGTCTCTTCCTCAGTTATTTATAATGCATATTGATCATTCTTATCTTCCTGTATGTTAGTGAGGCAAATTAGGTTGATTAAAAAATATAAAATGACATACAGAACGTCAAGTGGAATAAGCATGAAAAACAACTAAGGCTATGGAGTTCTAAGGCCTCCATTAAAACCAAGAATGTGACCTAATGGGATAAGTGGCTTTGGGTATATTGTAACATCCATTCTTTACCGATTTATCCTGGACATTGCATCTTACTCTCCTCGTGCATGTTAGCGATGCGATGTATGTTAATATTCAAACGGCATAAACAGCATAGAAGAAAATGCTATGGTGCCGCGTGCAATACAAATCGCTAAGAAGATGCCACGAAGCTCCAACGCCGCTTAAAAATACCGCCGTATGATGTAAGGTGGTTTGCCGTGAGAAGGAGCGTGACTGAGTGCGGAGAGAATTGATTTTCCTTCTCCTTTCCTGTTATTTTTTTTCTTTTGTCGAGGCCACCCCCTCACAGGATCCAGTATCAGCCAACAGACAGACATAGATCTTCCACTTCCTGGCTTTTATTATCCTGGACCAACTTTATTACCTATTTACATTACATTTTATCACCATCCTTCGCTCAGCCGTGTCACCCGTCCCATTCATTTCCTTGCTTTATGTCTCGCTTCTCTTGGCATCCCCTTACCCCACTCATCCTCTCTACTGTGTGTGTGTGTGTGTGTGTGTATCGGTCTTACAAATTTATACTCTCTCACTTCCTGTTCGTCTCTTATTGCTCTCCTCATTTCTCCTTCCGACTTTCCTCAGCAGCAGTCACTTCATCTACACACGTTCTCTTATCTCTCTCTTCTACACTTTCTTTCTCATTTCCTTCTCTCTCTACTCATACGCTTTTCTCTTATTTTCTACCTTCTCATAATCCTATCACATTTCATTCTCTCACCTGACCTCTTCACCCACTCCAATATCATTTCTTTGCATTCTTTTCTTTTCCTATTCTCCCCCTCCTCCTGTCACTACACCGCTCTTCCTCTCCCCTGTTCAGTTTTCCATCATCCTTAATTTTCTCTCCTCGTCTTGTCTTACTTCCTTTCTCAGTAGTTTATCTTTAATTCTTATTGCTATGCACGTTTTCTCACTGCATCTTTTGCCGTTCCCGTCCTCCCTCATGACCTCAATTCAACTCCTTTCACTATTCTCTTCTTCCTTTATCAACATCTCTCACGTTTCCATTCGCATTTCAACATTCGATTTGTCCTCACACCCTTTTTATCTCTCGTCTTCTCAAACTTTCTTGTTTTTCTATGAATCCCCCCTTCCTCTGATCGCTTCTTTCTTTCAGATTCTTCATCTTCTCTTCCTTCCTTCCTTTCATCACCCCCGCCCCTTCCATTTTCTCCCACCTCTTCATTCTCCTTCAGTTTCTTCATGTCTCTCTTTGTTCCTGTTTCCTATTCTCACTTCTCTTTTATCATCAACTTCCTCCCTCTCCTTTCCATTCTTCTCCAATTCCTTCCTTCCTTCTCTTCATCCCCACATCCCTTCTTACTCATTATTTCTTTCCATTCCTCCTTTCTTCCCTTTTTCCTTCTCTCCTTCCTCTCATCACCCTCTCTTTCCCCTCACTTTTCCTTCATGCCTTTCTATCATCACCCTCTTTTTCCCCTCACTTTACCCATTCTCTTTCCTTTCCTTCCTTCCTCTCATCATCCTCTCTCCCCCATCACTTTCCCCATTTCCTCCAATTTCTTCATCTCATCTCCCGCTATTCCCCTCTCACTTTTTTCATTCTCCTCCGCTTCCTTCCTCCCTTTCCTCGTCCCCTCACTTGCCCTCCTGCCGCCCTCCCTCTCTCCCCTCTCCCTCTCCCCCCACACCACTCAGCCACGGAGCGCCGCCTGTCTCTCCCCTCTGACCGCTGAATTTATAGTTTTACAGAGGGAGCAGACGGGGCCAAGTGCCGGATCTAAACCCACTCTCCATTTTTTTTTCTATGTTATTCGTTCTCTCTCTCTCTCTCTCTCTCTCTCTCTCTCTGTGTGTGTGTGTGTGTGTGTGTGTTATCTGTTCTTTGCTTTCCTACCACCCTTGTTTCACCCTCTTTCTCCAGCAAACTTTAATCAGTTGTTGCTTCTCCTGCTACACTAAATACCACATTCTCGCCTTCAACTTTTTTTTTTACCCTTTTTCCCTCTCTCTCTGGTTATTCCTCTTTTATTCCTTTCCATCAGATGACAGACGTTTCCATTCTTGATCTCACCAGACGATTTTCAACGCAGGAGAGGCTTTTTGAACTGGAGAGGTTAGATATAGTCCTCAGGAAGACGCTTACTATCAGACCTGTTCCTTAAGGTGAATAATCAAGACGTTACCTGATTGTCAAGGTGATCGCAATCCATCTTCTCTCTTCATTTAGCTTAATTTCTTCCCCTCTATAAGTAACTTTTCCCCCTCCTTTCATATCCTTCTTCTCTTTATGTCCTTTTCTTCGTAACTGGTATATATCTCATTCCCCTTTCTTCCTCCTTTTATTCTTTTTCCTCCTTTTCCTCACTGTCTTCGTTTACCCTGTCGTGCCCTTGCAGTGAGATATACTGTGATGCAATTAACTGTGATGCATTTAAAGTATCTTGCATCAATATTTTGCTTCTAATCCCTAAGTGCAAATGAACACTACCGATTATAGAATTTCGGACGTATGTTGTTATCTCCAGTACAGATCATGGAGTATACAATTGCAAAGTAACATCGATATATAACTTATGTTAGCTTGACGTGACTTTCGTAGTGCAGATTTATGGATGAATTTTACCCTTACCTTAAACACTGTGCTCAACTCTTGAAACTACTCTCTCTTCCCTTAACGTTTACTTTAAATTCGCGTTCTTCCCTCCTCCTCTTCCTCCTCATTTTTACTTTCCGTGTCCTTTGCCGTTTTTTTCTCCTTTCTTGTTCCTTCCCTGGCCTCCCTATTTTCCCTTCCCCTCGATCTCCATTTACTCACCTCCCCCCATACATCCCATACCTATCCCAGCTATTGTTCTTTCTTATTTCTCTCCTTTTTCTCCTCTTTATGTCTCTTTTTTTTTCTTTATCCTTTACTTTGCCCTCCCCATTTCTTCCACTCGCCAGTATACATCTTTTTCTCACAATCCTCCTTATCAAATCTCCCTGCTCCCTCTTCTCACCATTCTCCTTATCCATCCCATTATTCTCTCACCGTCTTTCGTCTTTCCTTCTTTCTGCCTCTTCCCTTTCCGCTCTCTTGGACATCTGAATAAGATGAAACAAACACCACTGCCATCATCTACCTTTATTTTTAGAAGATTTTCAATATATAAATCTATTTATTTTTCACGAAAGACTCATTGAAAAACTTAAGATGCTGGGATGGATGGATGATTGGGTTTCGGTGGGAATACAGATTCATATTTAACCCAATCTGCGGAATGACTTACGTTTGTGGCTTATTCTTACTATTAACAAGCGAGTGTACTTACGTTAGATCGCCTCGCAGCAAATGGAATAATGAAGGATGTATCTAACACCTGTAGTTAGTAAAGATTCTAAGCTAAATAATACTAAAAAATTATGTCTTGAGGGGGTTAATGGAAAGGAATCAGACTAGAGAGATATACGAGTACGAGTGAGGTGAAATGAAGAGAGGGCAGCCTGACGGTGGAGGGCAAGGCGTCATGAAAGTACTTGTTCGTGGCCACCCCCTCCTAAATTAAGACGTCTGGCTATACAAAGTCTGATAATGGATAAATAAATGCTACCAGTGATGTGTCTCAGTGTTCAGTTTTGAGCTCTACTTTTTTTTAATAATATATATTTTGATGAAGATTTGGGTTGTAAAGTTCCAAGATTTGCTAAAAAGGTTACTAAATCAGAGTGACCTTGATGTACTATTGAACCAGGGTGTAGCAAAGCAGTTGGACTTACACACTGGAAAATGCAAAGTCCTACATATGAGTAAAAATAAAAATTTAACAAATTTATAAATTACATTCATATCACTCAAAAATCAAAGAAAATTCAGAAACCAGAATAACAGATTCTCAAAAACACACCGACAACGGACAGTGTAGAGACAGTTAAGAAAAAAGCAAATGCATGAGGACACCTGTAATCTGGTGTACGGATTATATTTTTTATTCACTTTTTTTCTTCCTATGTTCTGTCATTAAAAAAGTAAATAGGAAAATTAGGTAGAACACTGAACTTCAGATATAAATATTATTTCATCCTCGCCTTCAATAATCTCGCAGTACGCTCACGGTTCGGATACATGTGTCTAGTTCTCCCCATCTTACAAAAATAACATGGGGAGAAACTAGAGAAAGTACAGCAAGTGACCAAACTGATACACGATGATTTAAAGACACACCACACGGCGAACGTTTAAAAGAACAAAATCTTTAAATCTTGCCAAAATACAGAGTGGGAAGGAATCCAGGTGTAAATTATCATCAAAGGACATATTACACTACAGTTCAAAATTACTGGTGAAAGTTTCCACTTAAGTATCTGGTACTCCTGATGTTTCTCCAACAAAGTTATAAACACGCAGAACAAATTGCCTTGCACTGCGGTGCAATGATGCAGGAAGCATCTGGTTTCTGCTCCCCAACGAAACACATTTAGACCTGAACAGAGCAATATTTTGCTTATCTTTCATCCTGGCCACGGGGGATACAGCAGCAGGAAAACGTCATTAAGCAGTTACTGCTACCTCTCCCCTGCAGTTCATAGTGTAGAATACACTGTTTTATGCAAAGAACAGAGAACGAAAGGCTAAGAGCCTACAAAATTCTTGTTCTATCCAGGAAAAACTGAGCAAAAGAAATCCAAATTCAAGATGTGTTCATTCCGATATGTCTGGACACACTGTGTTTAAAAGACCCGAAGTCAAAGTTCGAGGGGAATGCAGACTGAAAAGCACAGTTCCAGATTCGACCTTTTGCACACAAGAAAGAATATCATTTAGCTCATGTATTAAGAGCTTGAAAAAAAAAAAAAAACGAGAGTGCGTTACCAGACAGGTGCTATTTTTCATTCATTCATTCCTTTCAAATTTCCATGGGGGTCCTTCCCACTTTTTCCAGGCGACTTTGATTGGAGGATTTGCAGGGAGGGGGGGGAGCCATCCTGTTTTGCAATCTTTATCCTTGACTCAAAGAACTGCTCCCATAGCCATTACCTGTCCTATAACAAACAGCCTAGAAAGAACTAAGTCTGCTACTGTTTGTTTTCACATGTACACATTTTTAGTTAGTGCTTATTTCACCTTCCACTTCTTCTTTAGCTGATCCTTCCCTCCCATTATCATTCCTCCCCTTATCACTCTGATCCACTGCATCCCCATTACTCTTTTCTTCCGATCTATCGTTCTCCCTTTCCTCTAATTCTGTCTTCTCCTCATGCTTCCCCCGTGTTCCATTCCTCTTGCTTATTTCCTCCCATTCTTCTATTCCCGTCATCCTATCCACTCGTTCTTCCCTTCTCTCCTCCCTATTCTTTCCTCCTTTTTATCTCTCTTTGTTTACCATCCATTGCTCTTTCAGTTAACACTCCTCCCAGCATCCTTTCTTTTCATTCTTCCATCCCCGGTTTCCCAGCCCCTCTCCCTTCAGTCTTTCTTCTCCATTTATTTTTCTGGTCCCTCAGTCCCACTCTACCCTCCCTGCCTTCTCCCTTTTTCCACTTCATCTCTGCTTTCCCTTTTCCCTGATCACTTTTCTTCCGACCATCTCCCTGTTTTCTTCCCTATACTTCTTTCCTTTTTCCAGTTGTTCTATCGTCTCTCCTCCCTGTTCTTCGTCTCTTATAATTATCCTTTCCCCATATTCCTTTTCGCTAATCTTCCATCGCCTTACACCTTATCACCCACTGTTTCCCTCCCACATTCTTCCTTTCTCCTTTTTTTAATATTCATCCCTGTTCCTTCCATTCCCATTCCATTTCCTTCCCATTTTCCCAATTCACATGTTCTATTTCCCTCCCGATTCGCCTTCCCTTTCTCAATTCCTTTTCCTTCTTATCTCTCCTGTGATTTTTTCTTCCCTTTCCCAGTTCATTTCCTTTCCCTAGTCTTCTTCCCCTTCCCTCTCCCTTTCGCCTTCCAACTCTCTTCCTGCCTCTCCCCTCCATACTTCTTATCTTGCACCCTGTCATCCTCTTCCCCATTCTGCCTCCCTTCCCATTCTTATCCCTCTCTCCATTCCTTCCCCTCTTCACTTTCCCTCCTTCCCCAATCCCATTCTTCCTCCCTCCTTCCATGCATTCCTCTCCCCATATTCGCTCACCCCTTTTTCTTCCTTCTTCCTTTTTTTTCTCTCCCCCTTCATCTGCCTCCCATTCATTCTTCTTCTCTCCGCATTTTACCTCCCTCCCCACTCTTCCTCCCTCCCCATTATTCTTAACTCTTCCCCATTGTACCTCCCTTTCTCCATTCCTTCTTCCTCTCCATTCTCTCTCCCTTTCTCCCTTCCTTCTTCTTCCTCCCCATTCTCCCTCCCTTCCTTCTTCCTCCCCACTCTCCTTCCCTCCCCATCTTGCCTGCTGCTCCCCCATCTTGGCGTTACCGCGGGAGGTTGACTAGAGGAACGCCCAGTGAATGTTAAATCAGGCCTTCTCGAGTCTCTTCCCTGACCCCCCCCTCCTCTCCCTCTCTTTCTCTCCCCCCCCCTCTCTCTCTATCTCCCTCTTCTATCCATCTATCACATGCCCTATTATTTGTCTATCTGAGTCTGTTTCTTCGTCCAGTCTCTCTCCTTCCCTCTTCTCTTTTATTTCGTTTGCCTGTCTGTTCGTCTGCCTTTCCTTCAGTTAATTTCCTCCTCTAATTCTCCTTCCGTAATCAGACTCTTGTATTATCTCCCCGCTAATTCTGATTTTCGTTTCGTCTGCCTACCTGTCTGTCTCTTACTTTTTAAAATCTCACTTTCTTTACCCTTCTCTTTGTCCCATTAATTTCCTTCCGTGCACCTATTTCGCTTCTATTTTATATATATTGATTTCTTTTTATACGTACGGCAATGAGAGAACTGACGGAAGAAGAAAAGCAATTAGAGAGAGAGAGAGAGAGAGAGAGAGAGAGAGAGAGAGAGAGAGAGAGAGAGAGAGAGAGAATTTCAACTGGGTAAAGAAAAATAACAGTGAGAAAAAATGAACGCGAGAGAGAGGGGGAGAGAGGGAATATAAGAAAAGGTGGGGAAGAGAAACCAGTATCAATTTGTTTACATAATAATTGCATGGAGGACTTTACCTGCCTTCCAGCGTCCCCGGCTCGGTCCCCTTCCCTGGCTGTCCATGGGTAAACAAGGTGCGGCGGTGTGGTGTCAGGGGAGGGGCTGAGGAGGCCTGCAACATTCACACTACAAGGGCTCCACCGAACTGTCACGTCGCATGCACCGCCCCGCTTCCTCCTGGGGATATGAGAGACTTGGATCAGGAGCTATATAACTCTCTGTGAATACCTGCTACTTGCACCGATGCGTGGAGACAGAGGAGTGTTTGATACTGACTGGAAAGGAAAATCAATAACTGCCAATTATATATATGCACTTCAACACATGATGGGTTATATACTTCTTGAATACCTGCTTCTTGCCCCGATACCTGGAACCAGAGGAGTGTTTGCTACTAACCTGAAGAGAAACTATAACTGCCAAGAAATATCTATCTACTTCAACACACCTGTCCTGACGCCACTCAGATTGGAAGCTATATCCCTGTCCATGAATACCTGCTTCCTTCACTTATTCCTTCTCTTGCTGCCACATGTGAAAACTGGTTAATGTCTGCCACATTTAAGACACACTAGCTGTTTGTCTGTTCTAACTCCCTGTCCTGTGACTATCCAAATGTTTGTGTATCTACTGCCATTTGGATCTGAAGCTACACCTGTCCATGAACACCTGCCTTCTTCACCTCAATGCTTACACCTTTTCTTGCTCCGATACATGGGAATGAGCGTGTGTCAACAACTAGTAGATCAGAAGCTTTTGCTATAGTTAAATACCAGTCTGCATAAACTCCCATACGTACGACAATCCAATAGCGTGTGTTTCAGCCACCACTATGATCAGGCAGTATAGATGTTGACAAGTACCTCCCCTATCTAGGCTCCTGCTGTTACTCTTTCTGCTGCGATCATGACAATAGTTGTTTGTGTACTACCATTTCGTAATGAAACTATTCCTGTCGATGAGTACGTGTCTCCTTCACCGCCTTCACTCATGCCGACTCTTACCCCAATACATGGAAGGGCTATGTGTCTGCTCTTAACCAAATCAAAAACTGTAAACGTCGATGAATACAAATCTACTTAAATATTCTTCTGCTGTCACTTGGACTTGGGACTATTCCTGTCGATGAGTACCGTACCTTTCTCTTTCAGCTCCTGCACTCTTGTCTGCTGTTGCACCATTACAAGGAAATGACTGTGTGTCCCCTACTATTTAAATTACACACGATACTTCTTGATGCTTCTCATTTAGCACTTTCACGAATGCCCACTCCCACGCCAATAGAAAGGTGAATGTGTGTCTGCCTCCGTTTTGATGTTTGACTAACAAAACTACAAATTTTTGTTATGTATTCCTCTATGCTTTACTTTCCACAGCAGTATATCGTAACGCTGACCATTACACGGACTAAATTCTTTCTCACGTCCCGTCTCCTCGACAAACACTGCATTATAGGCGAATGTCTTCCAGGAAAAAAGGAAAGAACTACTAAACAATGAAACCAAACGATGCCGGATTCAGGACATGATGGACGTGCAAAAATATGCAATTATTTTTACCCCCGTCTATCCTCCTTACTGTGTTTGTTTTGAGTGCCGGGGCCGTATTTATGAGGGATCCTAATGAATTTTTACGACGAAGAACCCCCCCATCGCACTGACATAACGTAAAAAGAAAAAATCACATGTTCTGGTTGTACTTTTTCCTTTAATTCTTCATTCTAGATTCGCTGCTAAGTGTTTCATAGCTGTATAAGTCAAGATCAATTATAAACAATCTTATACACGCCTGATGTTTGGAAGGGTTTATAAATTCGGTCCCTGGTCTTGTATAATGCTAGGCCTCTCCAGCCACCAAGGATTTAATAGGCAGAATCTTAAACGTGAAAGTTGAATGTTAACTTGCTCGTCCTCTGTGGGGAAAAAAATAAATAATAAACAATAAAACACTCACTTGCCAACTTAGTAATCTAGCCATATTGTGACTTATTGTGCAGTTTGGAAGTGAAATTTGTCAGACGAGAGAAAATTGCTAACAAGCCTAGCCTTCCACAGTTTAACCACCATCAGAGGCGTGACTTGCCTCGTTAAGTCGTTCACGGCAAAGCGAGACAAATTATAGATCGGTGAGCCAAGTTACTGCAGCGAGTCTTCACCACACACACACACACACACACACACACACACACACACACACACACAC
>JAGKTI010019881.1:969-15407 GCA_018397915.1 Birgus latro | reverse complement strand
ATAACAATAGGATACATTACAGTAACACTATGATACAAGACACAGTAACAAAGAAGAACGTATGAGTGAAAGCAAGAAAGGAAGTAGAAAGAGCAAATTAACGCTTTAGAATTAGAGTAAGAAAAAAGCAGTAGAGAAAACTAGTTGAGAGTGGGTGAGGGAGCGAGTGAGTTGGTGTGTGAAAGCAAGAATGAAAGTAGACAAAGCAGGAAGTTCCAGAGTTAGAAAAGAAACAAGTATCTTACTCATTTAGAAAAAAAAAAAAGTTCTAGTCTTGAGTGAAAACAGCAAGGGAAGTAAAAAGTGCAAAGGAAAGTGCCCCCTACCCACAGTTAAGAGGGCAGAGGAGTTAGGAAATAGTAATATAACACTTGTCGAGAGTGAATGATGGATTGAGTGTGGGAGTGAGTGGAAGCAAGAGTGCCATTTACAAGTAAATAAAATGCTCTAGTTAGTAAGAGAATGATAATAAAAGGATGGTAAAAAGTAGTGGAGAGAGGGATATATTAAGTGTGGGCGTGCGTGCATGAAAGAAAGCAGCAATGGAAGTAGAAAGAGCAAAAGAAAGGCTTCAGATTTAGAAGTTTATTAGAAAAGCAAAGCAGTGGTCGAGAGTGAATGAGTGAGTGAAGGAGGGAGGGAATAAGTTAGTGAATGAGGGAGGGAGGAAGTTGGTGAGTGAGTAAGGGAGGGAGGGAGGGAGTAAGTTAGTGAGTGAGGAAGGGAAGAAGGAAGTGAGCAGGTGGGTGAATGAACGCAACGAAAGAACCAAAGAGAGAGAGGCAAAGAAAACCACCTCGCCGAGTTAGGACGAGTAAGAAAAGGGTAGAAGGCATTAAAACTTGCAGTCTACCATTACCCGCGTGACTTGTAAATATTAGGGTGAAATACTGCCCTCCATACACTCCACTAGCTCCGGTAATTGGACCGCTGTGACGTCACTGGGAATGGGGGTGTGGGTGAGGGCGTGGGGGAAGGTGAGAGAAGTGTGGGTAGGGTGATCGGTTTTGGTTATGGGAGTGGATGAGGTTGAGAGTAGGTTTTTCGTGTAGATCGGAAAGATGGTCTGGAAGTGTGAGTAGGGCTGGATGAAAAGTTGTGAGTGAGTGTGGATGTAAGTAGTAGAGGTATGTGGAGTTGGGTTGGAGGTATGGTTGTATGGCGTGGGTGAGCTTGGGATGTGTGGACAGGGTTGGGTTGTGGATTTTGACAGGTAGGTGATTAGGAGAGGTGTGGGTGGGGTTGGATAATAGATTGTGGGTGTGGGTGAGCTTGGGAGAGTTGTGGGTAAGGTTGGGTGATCGATTTTAGGTATGGGTGCGGGGAGGAGAGGTTTGGTAATGTCAGTCCAAGATCTGGTTGAGATTGTGTGGGGTGGGGGGAGGTTTTGGAGTGAATGAATTGGGTATTGCTGTGGGTGATGTGGGTAGGAGAGGCTGGATGATGTGGATTTTGAGTGTGGATGTGGTTGTGTGGTTAGAGGTTTTTGAGTGAATGACTTTGGTGTTTTATTCTGGGTGTGTGCGAGTGGGTGGGGATGAGTGATGGTTTATTTTAAGTGGGGTGTGTGGGTGTGGTTGGAGTGGGAGGATTTGAAAATATTAGAGGTGAAATATTGTCATCCAAACAACGACTCTCAGGCCACCAGCCCGTGTAATTGGCACCCAGTGACGTCATTCGTTATATGTGGGTAGTCAGTATGGTGTCTGTGGCGAATGGGTGTACCGTTGGGTATATGTGTGTGGGTTCCGTTGTGGGCTGTGAGTGTGGTGTGGGTGGTATGATGGTAGTGTATAAAATTTTGTGTAACTCACCGGGTCGGTCAGGATCACTTGATGATAGTGATCGTCAGCTATTACCCTCCCGGAAGGGAGCTGAGAGCTCATATAGTCCAATCTATGGGCAAGGCTGTGACCTTCACACACACACACACCCATCCCCTTGCTCAAGGGGGACAGTAACCACCCACTTCGTCAGTGAAACTTTTCGCAACCTGAGCGAGGCGCGAACTCCCGTCTACCAGATGGCAAGCGAGAACGCTACCACTGCCCTAGCGAGCGGTGTGTGTGTGTGTGTGTGTGTGTGTGTGTGTGTGTGCTTAATGAACTCCTATTCATTCCACATGCATATATCTTTAGCCCATATATACATTAACCTTTTAATACTGCAACTTAACTGATTAATGATTCACATAACCCCATCACTTTATGTGTGTGGTCCTCATAATAGGATAGTTCCTTTAAAGTTTATACACTTTTATATTTCTGCAAAACCATAATATCCAAACCGTTATTATGCAGTTGTCTGTAGGAGTTTACCAGTGCTTTCCGTCCTTCATGAATGCGACAGGTCAGCTCTGGCATTGTCTTCCTGTGTCTGTATCTACTTTTGCCCATGACCTCCAATCAGTTAAATTCAGTGTGTCCAGGCATCTCAGAGTGGAGGGATCGTGAATTTGGCTTTCTTTTCATTTCTTTTACTTTTTTCTTGGAGGGAGCAGTCTTGTGGCCTTGAAGCCTTAGGTTCCTTGTTCCTTGAAAAAAAAAAATAATAATAATCCCTCTCCTCTTACCCCAGCCCCATACACTTCTGCCCACCCGTCCACTCCCGCTTCCACAAACGCAGTTGCAAGACAAATGATTCCGTGAGTTTTATCCACCGTGCTTGGAATTTGTAGCCGGATGTTTAACGCGAAATGTCCAAGGGCGTACAGTCAGAGAAACAAGTGTCTTCCTATTTCTGTCAAGAATATCTACAACTGACGAAACACAAGGAAAATCCTGTCTCAGCTAATGCATGTCTCAGGTCCTTCGACTTTTCCACTATGTAGTCGTCAGACATAGGGAAGGTATTTGTTTCTCTGACTATACAGGGTGTTGAATATGAGGGATGCTTTAAAAAAAAAAGGGGGGGGGGCCTTGGAAAAGGGTTTGGGGATGAAATTTGGGGGAAAGTGCGAGCCGGGTGTAAGGAAAAACTGAAAAGGAGGAAAGATAGAAGAGTAACGGGAAGAGAAATGGCAGAGAGAGAGAGAGAGAGAGAGAGGTGATTAGAAAAAGTTGAAAAGGTAAGATAAAATGAAGAAAATAGCTAGGGAGGATAGAGACAAAAAAGGAACAAATAATGTAAAGTGAAAGAAATGGTTGGAGAGGAAAAGTTGGTGAGATAGAGAACGAAAGAATAAGACAAAGAATGGTAAAGAAAAAAGAAGAAATGGTAGACTAAGTACAGAAGAGATAAAAGGAATAATAGTGAAAGCCAGAAGAGATGGTTAAAGAGAATAGAAGCGAGGGAGAGAGGAATAAGAGAGTGTTGGGCTGGGTTGAGAGTGAGTGTGGTTGGTGTGTAGGTGTTTGCGTTGAATAGGAGTAACTGTATCATGCCGTATTAGGTTCACTGCAGGATCTGAACTTCATGTCGGAGGGAAAAATGGGAATTAAAATCAACCCTTTCCCCATGCTGGCGCTGTACAAACGGGGAAAGGGTAACAGCAGGGCGAGTGATGCATGTAACTGATGTGTGGGTGTGCAAGTATGATTATAAATTATTTAGTGAGTGACCTGGTGATCTAGTGTGTTTCGGCACTTCAGCTGTATGTGGTCCCTAAGGGTTTACGTCAGAAGAGTGGCTGGTGTTTCTTGCCCACATAGCCTAATACCTCACAAGAGCAAATAACTGTTCAATGGTCTCAATTATTAAGACTAAATAATCTGACCCGTGTGCTTCTAACAGGGCAATAAAAGACTGCCTGATATACATAGGTAGATAGATAACTAAGATACATACATACATACATACATACATACAAATAATACATAGCCGATCTCATGTATGGACGTATGCATATAGAGCGAATGTGTTTTGTGGGTGTAGTTGGTGTGTGTGTCATGGCCAGTGAGGAGTGGTGATGTTTGGTGTATGTGGCTGTGGTTGGTGTATGAATGTGTGGATGTGGTGTTTGGTTATGACTGATGTGTGGCTCTGGTACGGTTGGTGTGTGAATGTTTGGATATGGTGAGTGGATGTTGGTGGTATGACGTTTCTTGGGTGGATATTAGTCGTGTGTAAAAGTATGGGTGTATGAGAAAGGTTGCCCAGTGTATATGTGTGTGTGTGTGTGTGTGTGTGTGTATGTGAAAGCAGGGTATGACTGGCTGGATTAAAACCGGACTTTGAGTGGTGCGGAGTATAGGCGGTGGCTAGGTGTTTTTGCACGTGAGTAAAAACCTGTGTGCATACGGGTATTAAATGAGTCAGGAGGGTCGATGAGTGTGTAGACGTGTGTGAGGGTGTGAGCATGTGCTGATGGGAAAGGTTGTGTGTGTGTGGGGGGGGGGTGTGTGTAATAATAATTAATAATAATAATTCACGGTCCGTTTAAGGCAAGGCAGTACTAAGGCTGGAAATATACGTAAATAGTTGAAAAGTAACATTAGTAAAAGGCGAGCACTGCCTCAAAAGTAAATGTAACAACCAAATTTACAGAGTAAGTAACAATAGCTAGGTTTGCTCAAGGAATAATACTCGGACAAACAAAAGGAAATAAAAATTATTGGTGGAGACGTTGTTAGCTAATATTCATTGATCATTCGGACAATGGTGCTATTATGGCAGTTCATATAACGATCAGTGTATGCTCTTAAGTGGTAGTAACTTATTGCTGGTACGGATGGCGTGTGGTGGTGTTGGGGCGGGGGGAAGGGAGCAAGTTGTGGTGATCCAAACTGGCGGTGGTGTGCTTGATGGGTGTCGGAGATGGTTGTTAAGCTGAGAATTTAAGTGTGGTGGCATAGTTCACATATGCTGGGCCAGGAATTATTTTTGCACCACTCTTCTGGACAGACTGTAATCGTTGCTCTTGTGTTGCAGTGAGACTTCGTGACCATGCTGGTGAGATATATTATGTCAGTTTTGGAAGTATGAAAGAGCGGTAGATGTTGCAGAGCCCCACCGTGGTAAGACCAAAAGACTTGAGTCTTCGCAACATGTAGCGCCTGAAAGAGGCGGATTGAAGGACAGAAGCTGTGTGTTGGTCCCAGCGTAGTTTGCTGTCCAAAGTGATGCCGAGAAGATGGATAATATGGACCAGCTCAAGGGTGTAGTCGTCCAGCTTAAGGAAGGGGGGGGGGGAGTAATGGCCAGGTCAAGCTGCATGGTGAGTCTTGTGGTGACATCATTTTGTTGTGTCCATTCCAAGAGATTGCTAAGATTTTGCTGCAAAGTGAGGTACCCTGGGTCGGGGTCGGTGTTATTGACTTCTGTGGTGATAATAGAATCGTCAGCATATTTCCATCGAAGGTCCGTGTCAGTGAGGGCATCGTTGATTAGGAAAAGGAAACAGCGGTCTCATCGTCTCATCGTGGTCCCCTGTGGCACACCACAGGTGAGGGACTGAAAGCTGGAAGTAGTCCTCCTGTGATGAACAGCTCGTTCATTCACTCAAAAAGTCGGCAAGCCAGGGAATGAGATTTGCTCTGACGCCAGTTGTCATTGCCTTATTGGCTATTGTGGTGTGGTTAATGAGGTCGAATGCTGGTGTGAAGTCCATGAAAGTGGATGCAACGGAGGTTTTTCTCTTTTCAAAGCTGGTGTAAACAAAGTCTAGCAGACTGATTAAGCAGTGGGTGTGGAAGACGTCTTCACGTTGTCAAGCTGCTGTGTATCTGTGTTTGGTGCTGTGTCTTCATAAATCCATTCAGCAACAAAACTTTTAGACTATGGTGTGTGTGTGTGTTTTTTTTTTTTATTTTTTTTTTATGTGTCCGACTCTGGGCATAGGCTTCACAGCCTGCTATCAAGGCCCAGCGTCCTCCTACAATCTACATGTCACCACTTCGGCGCTTAACACCCACCGTCCATATTGAATACATGCTAGGGCTGTCTCATACAGGACTGGTGTATTGGTATTAGCGGGGTCATTTTTACGACATGTCGGCGGGTCTTCTGGTAGATCAGTAAAGCCTGATTTAATGAAATTCAAATCCTTAAATTGTTCCCTGCACCAGCGAGGATTCGAACCTGGGTCCCACGGGACCGCAAGCCAACTCTCTACTGATCGAGCTACTGTGTGTGTGTGTGTGTGTGTGTGTGGAGGGGGATTAATTTGCGTGGGTGTAGTTCTGAGAATGCGACGACAGTAGCAGTGTGTGACGTGAGGAAGAGTGCTAGGAATTATTGTTGTTTATTGAATGGGGAGGAGACGTGGTAGATTGGATATTGGCATGAGATTGGTTTGGATAGGGTAGGGATGCATTCTGGGCCTGGAGAGAGAAAGAGAGAGAGGCGGGGGGAAGGGAAGGGAAAGGGAGGGAAGAAGCGAATGACAAAAGGAAAGCAAGGAAATGAAGTGAAAAATGAATATAATGGAGAAAGAGAGAAAGACTGAGAGTAAAGCACACTGTTGCGTGTGAAAAATGAAAGTTATTGAAATGGCATCGTTACTTTTGATGAATGTGTGTGTGTGTTTAGGGTGTAGGGTGTAATTGTTGTTGTTGTTTGTTGTTTATGCTGTGTTATTGTTGTGTGGGGATGGTAGGCAGGATGGCTTAGTGCAAGTAGGGAGGAGCACATTGATTGAAGAGCGAGATAGGATGGTGTAGGAGGAATTGGAAAAGGGAGAAGAAGAAGGAGAAGAGAGAGAGAGAGAGAGAGAGAGAGAGACTAAGTGAAGTTGGAGAGTATATAAAACCGGATATAAAGGCGAAAGGGGAGTGAGTGAGAATAGTTAGGTGTGATCAGAAAAAGGAGTGGAGAGAGAAGAGGATAAAAAGAGAGAGTGAGAATAGATAGTGGAGAGAGGTGGGGGATTGTGAAAGAAGAGAATGTTATTGAAAGGAAGAAGAGACTGCAGAGTGAAGGAATTTGAAAGGCATGAAAGCACATTAAAGGAAGGAGGTTGGTAAAGGTATGAAGGAAAGAAAAGATTATTTAATGAGGAAAATGAAGTGGAGGAAAATTGTACAGAAGCGCTAAGAATGATAGGGTATGATTATAAAACTATGAGTAAGAATGAATGGAGACGAATGAGTGAATGAAGAATGGTTGACAGTGACAAGGTTAACAAATAAAGAAGATTGAAAGGACGATAAAGAAATTACAGATTAAAAGTAGGTTATTGTTATAGTAAGAATACATGAAGATGGCTGGTAAAAGATTGAACATGATAAATATAAAGTTAGGAGAGAAAAAATATCTGTGAAATAGAGAATAAGGTAGCAAGAAAACCCGGGAAATGAATGTGAAATGAACGGTGGGAGACCAAAGGACCTGAGGAATGTAGGAAGACACATAAGAGGCCAAGAAAGTGAATGGAGGTTAAGGAAATAAATGTTGAAGGAAAGAGAGAATGAAAAAAAGACTGGTGTAAGAAGAGACAGGAGGAAGCCTGATGAAAAAGGGCTGAAATATAGATGCAAGATTAGTAAAGCTTAGGAAACTGAAAGAAAAATGGAAAACTTATGAACGAGCAACCGTGAAATAATAAAAGGGAGGAATGAAAAAGCGTAGGAAGAGACTATGCAGATAAAAAAAAAAAAGTTTTACGCCTGGTATCCCCGAAGGGCTAAGGCGTTGCCCCTGGGTAGGACTTTTGGTTTGGAGCGTGTAGCATTTTATGACCGGATGCCCTTCCTGATGTCTACCAATGACCCTTGGGTGGATTCGATCCTCCGACCCTTCGGTCAGAGCGGAGCGCTCTAACCCACTGAGCCACGACAAAAAATCAAAAGTGAGAGATGGATAGAAGCGAATGAAGACTGGTGAAGATATAGATGCGAAAGTAAAAAGTAACGAAGTTAAGTAGAATAAAATACGTTATGAGAAAGCAGAGTAAGAGACTTAAAGAAAGATGGGAGGGAAAAACTGATGATGGAATGGACGCAAGAATAAAAATAACCGCAGAACTGAATGAAGAAAGAAATAGTGCGTTAAGAAGAGAATGCAGACGAATGAAACAAACGGGAATGAAAGAAAGGAAGGGGAGGTAAGTAAACAGACTCGAGAATAAAACAAGCAGAAGACTAAATAAAAATAAAAAATGAGCAAACAGAATTAGTGCAGATATGTATAGGCTGAAAATTTGGAAAAAGGAACACAATGAATAAATATCAGAAATAAAAGAAAGACACACCAGTACGAGTATAATAAGTAAATAATTAGAATGTAAAGTTAAGGATGACTTGACAGTGACGTAAGGAAGGAAGAGCGGTGAAAGAAATGAGCGTGAGAATAGAAAGAAGTGGAGACCTGAGATTGAAAACAAGGAAGGGAGATTAGGTTGAGATTAAACACAAGAATTAAAACTTATGAAACATTTAAAAGGTAAAAGAATGGGATAAGAAAGTGAATGCAAAAAAAAAAAAAAAATGAAGACTGAAGGAAAAAGGAAAGATCTGGAAATGTGTCGCGTTAAAGAAAATTAAAAAGCGAATGAAGTCAGGTAGAAGAACTGAAGACGAGTAAAACTGAATGTAAAAAACAAACAAACAAACAAACAAATAGTGGGTCTAGAAAATGAATAAAAAAAAAACTACAGATTGAAAGCAAAAGTGGAAAAGTAATAGGACTCAAAAAATAAGTAAATAAATAAATAAATAAATAAATAAATAAGGAATGAAGCCTGCCGGAGGAATGGACAGGTGGAAAAGCTGAATGAGAATGAAAGTGAATGTAAAAGATCAAAAAGAGGGTCTGGGGAAAATAAGGGAAAAAATAAAAACAGAAAAAAACGAAAAATTACTAGACTGAAAAAAATAAATAAAGGAATGAAGTCTGGTGAAGGAATGGATGCGTGAAAAAAAAATGGATAGTAAAACATAGTGAAAAAAAAATGGATAGCAAATAAACATAAACTAGAAGGGTATGACAGACTGGAAGCAAAAGGGGGGGGGGAAAAAAGGTGGATTGAAGGGGAAAAAACTAAAGGCAGGAATGAAGGCTGGTGAAGGAATGGACGCGTGTAAAAATTGAAGGAGAGTGAAGGAAGATGTAGGGCCACCACTCACTCTGATTCGTCAAGGGATCTGTACACCCTGGAGACACGAGGAAGGGGAGGTGGGGGTGGATTGGAGAAGGGAAGGGAGAATTGACGCAGGAAGGGAAAGATCAGATGAGGAAGGGAAGGAATGAAGGAGAAAGGTAGGGATAAAAGAAGGAAAGTTGAAATGAGGAAGGAAGGTAGGAAAAGGATGCAAAAGATGAAATAAGGTAGGGAATGGATGAAGGAGTGAAGTATGGACTGGAGAAGAGAATGGAGATATGAAAGGTGAAGGAAAGGCATGAGAGAATGAGTCAGGAAGGATTTATTGGAAAAGGGAAGGTAGGAGTGGTGGATGAAAGGAAAGATGAAATGGGATGGAAAGGAATGAGGGGGGGAAGGAGGAAAGGAAAGGATGGATCTGGAAAGGGGAAGGAGGAAGAAAAAGATGAAATGAGGAAAGAAGGAAGGTTGGACAGAAGGGAAGGGAGGAATGACGGAAGAAGGACACATTTAATTAGGAAGGGAAGGAATGAGGGGGGAAGTTAGGAATGACGGAAGAAGGTAGGAATGACGGAGTAAGGGAAAGATGGAATGGGGAAGGGAAAGAATGGAGGAGGAAGAATGGATTGGAGAAGGGAGGAATGACGAGGAAAGGGAAGAAATGAGAGAGGAAGAAGGGAAGAATGGATTGGGGAGAGAAAGGTGACTTACGAAAGGAAGGAATGAGGCTGGAAGAATGAATTAGGGAAAGAATGAGGGAGGAAGGATGGATCAGAGAAGGGAAGGGAGGCATGGCGAAGACAGGGAAAAACAAAATGAGGTAGGAATGGAATGATGGAGAAAGGAGGGAAGGATGGAATGATGGAGAAAGGAGGGAAGGATGGATTGGAGAAGTGAAGCGAAGAGTGATAGAGGAAGAGAAAGATAAAATGAGGAAGGAAGGATGGGAGATGGGAAGGAAGGAAGGAAGGAATGATGGAGGAAGGTAAAAATGAAATGAGGAAGGGGAGGAATGAAGGAATGAGGGAGGGAGAAAGGAAGGCAAAGATGAAAGAAGGACGGAAAAAGGGGGCTAAAGAAGAATAGGACAGGAATGACTGAATGAAGTGAGAAAGGGAGGAAAGAAGGAAGGAAAAATAACGATAAAATGAGTGAAGAGTGGCGTGGGAAAAGGAAAGATAAAATGAGGAAACGAAGGAATGAGGGAGGAAAGAAGAAGGGAAGGATGAAATAAGGACGGAAATAAAATATTGAAGAAGGATAAGAGTGAATGAAAGTGGGAATAAGGGAGGGAATAGGAAGATAAATTGAGGGTAAAGATACAGGTAAAATGACAGACGTCAAGGAAAAGAAAGATGAAAAACGGAAGGAAATAAATGAGTAAGTATGGAAGGGAGAGGAAAAGGTAAAATGAGGAAGGAAAGGAAAGTTTGAAGAAAGAATGAGTGAGGGAGGGAGGGAGAATAAGAAGGAATGAAGAAGGGAGGGAGGGACGAAAGAACAGTGAATTAAGGAAGAAATTAGAGAGGAAGGGGAAGCATGAAAGTAGAAAGGGAAGAGAGGAATGAGGAAAAGAAGAGATGGAAGGAAAGATGGCGGTAGGGAATGGAAGGATTGAGAGATAAGGTTTGAGAAAGGAATGTGTGTGTGTGTGTGTGTGTGAGGGAGAGAGAGAGAGAGAGAGAGAGAGAGAGAGAGAGAGAGAGAGAGAGAGGCTTTAAGGGAAGGTTTGAGAATGAGAGGAACGAAAGACGAAAGAGAAGGTAGACGAGAACGATAGGAAGGGACTGTAAGAGGTAAAATTAACAATAAGGTATGGTTCAAGGAAAGGAGTATGGCAAGTTATATGCGTAGGCGTAATAATGGACGTAGGAAGTAAAATGAAGAGTATGGAGGTAGGAGAGAAGGAAGGAGGTTAGGAAGGGCAAATGAAGGAAAAGGAGGTGGAGATGGAGGAGTAGGAGAGAGGGTAGAGAGAGGGAGGAGAGGAATAAGAAAAGAAAAAAAAAGGAAGGAAGAGGGAGTATGAAGGAAGGAAAAAATGGAGGGGTTTGGAAAGACCGAGGGAAGGAGGATGGAAGAGGAAAACGAGGGAAGAAGGGATTGGAAAAGTTGGGAAGGAGAAGGGAACAGGAAAGGGAGAAAAGAAGTCGAAGTAAGCGAGAAGGTAAGAGGAAAAGACGCGAAAGAAAAAGGAAGAGGGAAGGAAGGAATAAAGAGGAAAAAGAAGGAAGGAAAAGGAATAGGAGAAGGAAAGAGGAAGGGAAAAAGCGTGGGAGAAAGAAGGAAAGGGGAAAAGGAGGATGGAAGAGGGAAGGGAGGGAAGAGTGAAAGAGAAGAAGAAGGGGAGAGGATTTGATTGACGATAGGAAACCAAGATGATGAGTTGAATTAGAAATGTGGAAGAGGAGAGAGAGAGAGAGGAGAGAGAGAGAGAGAGAGAGAGAGAGAGAGAGAGAGAGAGAGAGAGAGAGAGAGAGAGAGAGAGAGAATCAAGCAAGGAAGGAAAAATGAAGATTGGTCAGTGATTGGATGAGAAAAATTAAATTGAGAGGAAATGAAGGGAGAAAAGAAGTCAAGATGGGTAGGAAAATTGAAGATTGATGATTGATTGGATGAGAGAATAATGAACCGAAAAGGAAAACAGTGGAAGGATGAAGGAAGAGGAGAAGTAGAGAAATAAAGGAAAATGAAAGATTGGTGGTGATCGGATGAGAGAGAGAGAGAGTGTGTCGCTGAAGTAACCTGGAGTTTAGGCATCTTATTACAAGAGAAGTTGAGAAAATTAAATCTGCCTCTTTGGAGGAAGCTCAGAGTAATTACTAATTATCATCATCATCATCAGCCTGTGTCACTCCACTACAAACTCTCCACTCACTCCACTCTGACCTATTGATTGTCAGCCCCTTTCACCTCACCCCGGTAAATCTATAATCTTCATCCGTCCACCTTGTGCTTTCCTCTCCGTCTCTAGGTTGCCTTTGTTTCTTTAATTGGGACTTGGGATCGTATTGTACCGTAACTGATATTGGAGATGTCGTGACACCTCTTTCTTGGCGATTTATTCTGCACATTACATCTTAACATCGTATGTTTTTGATGCATTCGTGTCGATATGAAAACGGTATGAATAATAGACAAGACCCTTAAGATGTAATATGCAAAATAAGTAGCTAAAGAACGGCTGCAACGTCGCGTCCTGTGTCACTTAGAATACGGTCCCTAAAATCGTATTCTCGTTTGGATGGAGCACTTGTTAGCACATCTTACTTAGCGATGTACTTTGCATACTGTAACCTGATAATCAGTTACATGCCATTTGTATCTTAATATCGACACAGTTTGTATCTGTAGCGTAAGAGGGTACTAACGTCTTCTGGTAGCCTACAGGGGAAAAAAAAATGCTGAGACAGATGTGTTACGAAAGTTCATCTCAGTGAATTATTATGACACCAGGACCCGTATTCCAATGATCTTGGAGGCTCCCTTACCACTTTTTTTTTTTTTTCAAATACATATAAAAGTCGTATTTATCCTCGCGTCTTTAGTACTGTATTCCTTGAAGTGACTAAAATTTCATCATACTGTACACCTTTACTTGGTGAAAGTTTGGCTATCACGAGTTGAGCGGTTTATTCATTAGCTGGTGGTCGGTTAGTTTCTTTACGTAGGTTACACTAATCTGAGATAGTCACGTCAACAGTTATACTTAAATGTTGCCACTATATTTCTAATTTGTGTATGCTCCATATATCGGGTAATCCACGTCGATTTAAGCTATACGTAACTGCGTTTTTTTTTTTTTTTTTATGCATGACGTCTGTATAGTAACTGCTTCAGGTATAAATGAAGACTGAGACATGTGAACCTAATGGATATGAATGAATTGATGGACAGGTTGAAAATGACTTTTTGCACCGTATGGGGGATATACGGTACTGAGCCTGTTACGATCATTTTGCTCTCCGCGGTAGGTCATAGTTAAAGCTGGATGCTTATTATTAGTGAAACAAAGCCACATTCATGTATTTTTCATTCCTATTACTAATGCCATAAAGTTAATATATTATCACAGTGCAGTTTCGTATAATATAATTTCTATTGTTTCAGGTAATTAATTGCACAGTAGCTGGTCTGCAGTTGTAAGTACAAAGTTTATCCAGTTTATTTCAGTCAAAGGGAAGCTGGTCATTACAGTTAATATTTTACATCACTTCTGTATTTGGTTTAACATAATTTATCTTTATTTCCCGTTTAAGTGTGATCCTTAGAGCCGTTCTTCATTTTGTGTAGGGTAAAATTAAGCATGTGGAGGAATATATGGGATATCTTTTGTAGATCTCCCGACAGTGTTTCACAAGTGGTGCTACGTAGTCTTACGAGTGTATCGCTGAGAGGAAGGCGGAGATGAAGAGAAGTGGGAAGAATAAGGAAGAAAGAAAGGGATCAAGAAGGGAAAAGGGGCAAATAAAAGGAAGGGTAAGAAAAGAAGGAACCAGAAGAGAATATCAAAAGAAAGGGGGGAGGAAGGGAAAGTACAAAAAATACTGAAGGGGAAAGGCATAGTAATAGAGAGAGAGAGAGAGAGAGAGAGAGAGTAGTGTAGGAAAGGAGCGAAGGAAGTCGGAGAGGGAAGTTGGAAGGGAGGGGTACAGGGAGGGAGGAAAGTAGGTATGGAGGGGGAGCATCTGTCCAGGTAAGACAATTGGTCACGTGATTAGAATACAGCACCTGACGCCCCCTCCCTGCCTACCCCTCGTGTGTGTGTGTGTGTGTGTTACGAGCTATAGATATAGAAGGATAGATAATGATTGTGTGTGTGTGTGTATATATATATATATATATGTATGTGTGTGTGTGTGTGTGTGTGTGAGGGAGGAGATGTAGATGTAGAAGGATAGAGACGTTATGATTGTGTGTGTGTGAAGTTAGAGATGTGGATATAGAAGGATAGCTAGAGACATAGTTAATGATAAATAAATAGATGTCTTTTATTAATCGTAATTCTTCTCTTTTGCATCTGTGCCACCCACTTTTGCCCATTTCCTTTCCTCCCCTTATCTCCTCTTCCATTTCCCCTCATCACCCGTCGCTCCTCCTCATTCCCCTCCCTCCTCCTCATTCCCCTCCCTCCATTCTCTCACCTACCGTCTCTCTCCCTCCTCCTCTTCCCTCTCCCGTCCTTTCTTCCCTCTCCCGTCCTTTCTTCTTTTCCCCCCTTTCTTTACCCGTCACTTCAGGAAAACAAATATTACTCCCCTAGGCCCTCTCTTCCCTCCCCCTTCCCCGTCTTCCCTCCCCCCTCCCCACTTCTTTGTCCTTGGGGGAGAGGGGAGGAAACAGGGAGAATAATCACAGGTGTTACAAGGACTGAGGGAGAGAGAAGGGTGGAGGGAATGGAGAAACAGGTACCGGCAAGTGATGGAGAGAGAGAGAGAGAGAGAGAGAGAGAGAGAGAGAA
>JAGKTI010019880.1:0-16695 GCA_018397915.1 Birgus latro | reverse complement strand
AGGCAAACACACACAGGGGAATACCTTGCCAGAAGCCAACGAAGTTCCTCCCAATTTGCACGTAGGCCACGACAGTTCCATTGGATAAAAGTAGCCATTGTCACTATTAAAAGGTGAGTTAAAAGTATAAACACATAAAAGAACTAAAAGATGAGGGAATATGGAGGAACTATTTACAGAGAAGCAAGGGTCACTTTGTAGAAATTACTGAGTGACCCTGGGAGACAGCCTTCTTATTAGGGTGGGTACGTCCACTAGAGGGCAGTTCACGGGCAGCACTGTGAACAGTGCGATGACCTAGGCCCTGCGAAGTGTTAGAAGGCTTCACCATTACTCGTCGATGCCCAGTGGATGAGGGATTCTTGTTCACACCTCTATCCAATGCCCCCAACGACCCAGGGGGGCGAGTAGTGAGGGTTGAGGTCCCGCCCTCTAAACTTGGAGGGGGCAAGACAGAATCCTCAGAGGCATCCGGAGGAGAAATTTCCGATGCTCCTGAGGAGGAGGCGTCAGACTCAACTGACGCCTGAGGAGCCCTCGGTGACCCAGAGGCGGGGTCCAGGGTCTGGCACGTGGAAAGACTAACATTACTAACATTTGATGGAGAGGACTCTACGGGTGATACCTTGCTTGGGGGATCTTCTGGACTCAAAGACTCTGAGGAACCACGATGACGTTTAGAGGTAGGAAAGTGCACATCGTTATTACTGGTAGATAGAGGTGGAGAGGCTGAGACCTGGTCTGCAGGGGCTACTATCTCGAGAGGGGTAGATTCTTGATTCATAGGCACCAGGTTTGTGGATGCAGACACTGAGTGGAACATGGGACTGCTGTTGGGCAGCACGACGGGGACGTTTATTGCGGGACAAGACTGAAGCATAAGAAACCCCATTATTGAAAACTGTTGTCATGGCTCTGCTCCTGGCCTCGGCAAAGCTCACCTTATCCCGATTTCGGATGAGAAGTATTTCCTTCTCCAACCTGAACCGGGCACAGTCATTGGAGGAAGCAGGATGCGCCTCACCACAGTGAACACAACAAACAGGCCCAGGGCAGTCCTGACCTGCATGTGTGGAGTCACCACAATTGACGCACACCGCCGGGAGGCCCTGTTGCAAACGACGGCAGACACGGCCAACATGCCCATACATTTGGCAATGGTAGCAACGTCGTGGATTCGGTATAAAGGGTTTGACCTTCAGAGAGAGCCAGGCAACTTTGATGGAGGAAGGGAGAACAGTACAGTCAAAAGTTAATAACAATGATGGGGTTGGAGTGAGAATTCCATCTATTTTCTTTTGAAATCTTTCCACTTTGGTGATCTTGTGGACCTTCAGTTCTTCGAGCAGCTTCTCTTCCGAGTATCGAAGTAAGTCTCGGGAAAACACAACCCCACGGCATTGATTAAAAGTTGCATGTGGGGCACAAGCGAACTTTGCACTGGGTTCTTTGCATTTTGTTGTGAGACGGGAACCCTCCTCAGGTGATGCAACCTCGACTAGAAGGCTGCCATCCCCCTGAGCAGACATCCTCGGCTCCCTCCCACAAGTAGCCACGATCTCTCGGTGTACTTCAAAGATGTCAAGATTGGTAATTGGTTGTCCCTCTAATGTCCTGATTGTATAATACTTCACAAAATCTGTTCTTTCGTATATTCCTGGAAGAATCTCGTGGGTAATTCCAGGGGACTTCTCCAACTTGTTTGGTCCTCTATTTTTAGCCTTACCTTTGTTCCTAGAACCAAAACCAGGCTGGTAAGGTTCCAGGGTGGCCAAAAGAGGCGCTGGACGGGTGGGCGCGGGGGCCTCGCCCGAGGAAATGTCGTGAGAGGAGCCAGGGACGGGTGCCGGATCGTCAGGAATGAGTGTGTTGCTTGTATACGGCAGAGCCATTAGATTTCTAATAACTTCATTCCCCCACCCCTCCACCCACCATGGAGCCCAACAAGGGGAGGTCGTATGCCAGGGATAACACCACTGGCGACCCCAGATCCCCCAATGCCCACTTGACCCTAGCCAACGCATGACCAGCCGATTGACCTGGTCGGGCCCAACCAGGCCGCCCGTCTGGCCGGAATAAGGGACCAAAGAGATGTATTGCTAGCTGCAGGGCGCATCGTGCAGCATCGCTCAACCTACAGGACTCCCGTCTCCCAGCATTACGGGACCCCACGCACGGCAAACACGTGGGGAGGCAACAGTCCCGCCCTAGATGGCAAGTGGGCAGGGACTAACATCACCAGCAGGCTTCCTCCACTAGTGATGTAGGGGGTGCTTGGTCCACGAGGCCGACAGATGCCTAACCCTACAAAGGTAGGCAAGCCTCCAAAGTAGGTGGCACCGCCAACCACGCTCCAAGCCCCGCCACCACGTCAAGGTGACCCCCTGCAGCGGGGAATGAGAGGGCAAAAGAAGGAGTGTATTGTTGTGGCTAAGAGATGGATATAGAATATTAGAGAGTCTGGATCAGTTGGTTCAAGGATTGTGTGGGTACGATTGAAAGTAGGATTACAAATGTGGGTGATTGTGTACATCATATATATATATATGTGTGTGTGTGTGTGTCTGTGTGTCTGTGTGTGTGTGCGTGTGTGTGCACGTGCGCCGACGCAAGACTGTACAAGCAGAGTGAAAGAAGACTTCATGGCAAATGTGGAAGCATGCATGGAAAAGAAGGAATGAGAGAGTGTTTTTGATGGGAGATGGTGAATGGAGAAGTAGAGAATGTGAAAGTGGATGGAGTAGTTGGTGAGTGGGGTGTTCCTGCAGAACTGGATGAGAATGGCAATTCTCTAGTGGACATTTGTGTGGGGAGGGGGTTGGTGATAGTCAATACCCTCTTGAGACAAAATGATCCACAGGTACACGTGGCAAGTAATGAGAAGGGTTGGTGGTGAACTGAATGAATGGACGGCAACGATTGATTATGTATGTGTGGATGTCATGTGAAGGTATGTAATGGATGCAAAAGCATACAGAGGTTTGGGAAGGGGATTCACAGACCACCACTTGGTGGTGATGAAAGTCAAGGTTCAAGTGTAATGGACGAATAGAAGAAGGGAAGGACAGGAGGAAGTAGTCCATACAATGAGAGTAGAAACGTTGCGAGAAGATGGAAAAAGGCAGAATATAAGAAAGAAATGGAGTAGCGATTGGGTAAATATGTGAAACAGATGAGAGAGGTGAAAGGTGTGTGCAAGATATTCACAGAAGAAATCTGTGCAGAATGTGAGGTGGTGTGTGGGGTGAAGAGAAGACGAAAGGAGGCGCAAGGAACAGCATAGTGGAATGAAGAGGTGAGACAAGCTGTGGCGTAAAAGAAGAAAGGTGGACGGGAAGCAGGAGCTTGGAGGAAGCTGAGAGACGGAAAAGAGAGTTATATATATAGTGAGGAGGAGAGGGATGAAAAGATTAGTAAGAGACAGTAAGAAGAGAGTGGATGAGGAATTTGGAATGAATTTGAGTGTAAAGTGGAGCGAATGTGGGAAACTGTTCTGGAAAGAGGTAAAGAGAGTTAGACAGGGTGATAAAGAAGTTAGCTGCGGAGTGAAAGATAAAAATGGCAGATTGCTAGTGGAGAGGGAAGAAAAAGAGCAGATGAAGAGGGAATGAAAGTAATGCCAGTATAAGTGGTTGGGGAATGGCTAGGAGAAGGAGGGAGGTAAGAAGGAAAGAAGAGATTAGTAGGATGGAAGCAGTGGAAGCAATGAAGTAAGTCAAATGGGGAGAGCCCCAGGAATTGGAGTGTGTGTTGAAATGCTGAAGAATGGGGAAGAGATAGTAGTGGAATGGATTTGGAAAATTTGCAGATTGGCCTGAGAGGAAGGTAGAGTCCTGGAGGATTGGAAATTAAGAATAATTATTCTCCTGTACCAAGGAAAAGGGGAAAAAGAAATGTGTGGTAATCACATGAGCATCTTTCTTATGGTTGTAATAGGAAAAGTATATGGTAGGATACTTATTCACGGAGTTAGGGAAATTACAGAGGAATTAATTGCAGAAGAACTGGGAGGTTTTAGGAAGCAAAGAGGTTGTGTAGATCAGATATTCATTCTTAGGTCTTAATTGGAAAAGTTTCTAGAGAATGAAAACAAGTTGTATGTGGCCTTCATGGATTTGGAGAAAGCATATGACAGGGTGGATAGACAAGGAATATGGAAAATATTAAGAATATATGGGGTAGATGGGAAGTTGTTGAATGCCGTAAAGAATATGGATGAAGGTGCAAATACTGCAGTGTGTATAGACGATGAACCGAGAGAATATTTCCATTTGAATGTTGGATTGAAACAGGGTTGTCATATCTCTATGGTTGTTCAATCTGTATATTGATGGGGTTATAAAAGAGATACAAAGTAGGACACTGGACGTTGTTAGCTCTAATGAGAGAGGGCAACGCTTGGAAGCTTCCAGTACTGTTGTTTGCAGATTATACTGCATTGTTAAATGAAGACGAAGGGGAATCGCAGGGCTTGGTGAATGAGTCTGGGAGAGTGTGTAAGAAACAGAATCTAAATGTGAATGTAGAGAAAAGTCTTGGTCTTCGAGCGAAATAGTGTCACTGAATGTACAATGATGTTGGATGATAAGGAAATGGAATATGTGAGTGCATTTAAATACTTGGGTAGTGTGATGAGTTGATGAGTAAGGATGGAACTTTGGAGGGTGAAGTGCTTGAAAGGGTGCAATAAGAAATAAAGGTTGCTGGTTTCTTGAAAATAGTGATTAAAAATAGGAAAGTGAGCATGGAAATAAAAAAGTCGCTGCATGACAGCATTGTGATACCAACTGTAACATATGGAAGTGAAGCTTGGGCCCTGTTGGAGGGGCAGAAGTCAAGAGTGAGAGCAATAGAAATGAGTTATTTGAGAGGAGCATGTGGAGCTACATGGAGAGACAGACTGACAAATGAGGAAGTGAAGGAGTGTTGTGGTGTGGATGTGGATGTGATAGAAAGGTTAGGGGAAATACACTGAGGTGGTTTGGCCATGTGGAGAGGATGGAGAGCGAGAGACTAACTAGGAGAATGTATGTGAGTGAGGTGAAGGGGGGGAGAGGGGGGGAGGCCGTGGATAAGATAAAGAGATGGAATGGAGAGGTATATGAGAGAGGGGGATGTGAATTGGGAGCAGGGCAGTAAAATGGCGGGGTGCCAGGGCGAAATGGAGGCGATTAGTTTGTGGCCTTCCCCTACGGGATTAAGGCGTCTGGCAATAAACAGATACATAGGAACTTACGTGGCAAGATGGACGAACTGAAGGCAATAATTAGTATGAAGAATATTGATATTGCCATTATGAGTGACGTGGATGAGTACAAAGACTCACGAATTTGGCAAAACATCAGATCCAGGGGCATAATATTTTTTATTCGAACTGTCTGGGATGAAATGGGAGCGTGGTATCCATTTACATAAAAGATTAATTAAATTGTTACAATAAAACGAATATGAAAGTCAGTAAGTAAACTGAAAGGGCTTTGGTTGAAATTAGTATTATCTCTGGGAAAATAATGTTACAATCTATAATTATAAAGGCATCTTAAATTAAGCAAAAAAGACACCAATACTTCTGGGAGAAGAGTAAGAAAGTATCATGCTTCTGGTCAGTATTTATCACTGGGGACTTTAAATGACGCTAAAACAGTTCAAACAAAAGCACTCCCATACTACGTTTCTTAGAATTTAGATTGCCTAAATGATTTCGTAAATCCTTGGCCAAGAGAGTTATCGGGACCAGAAAAAATGATTGGGCGGTAGCAGGAATATTCTCTCCTCCTCTCCCCCAAGTTTGGTTATACTGGATAAGAACAGTTTAACTCGTCACGTCCAGACCGATTTTCCACCTCTGCCCCCCCCCCTCCATCCCGACCAAATTCGGGGAAAAAAATTTTTTGGTTCAAACCTCCGCTTTTGGTCAGAAACATTGAAAATTCAGAGAAATCGCCCTCCTGAGCTTATAAATGTTGCTACAGGTGACAGTCACCCTTACATTTTCATTCTTTCTGAGGGTACCTGGCTTCAAAGAAAACAAATTATGGGAGGATTAACTAATTCAAGCCACTTTAAATTACGAATTTATTTATTTATATGGTATGAATTTTTATGTAGTACAAGAGTATATTGGTTTTCACAAAATAATGTAGGCGATATAAGCGTTGTTCACTCACCAAACACATCAACATGTGGCACCTTCCTTTACGACATTACCACATCATCAGTTCGTTTTGTTTCTTCCTCTAGCTTGTTTATTCCTTTGTTCTCCACCTCAGGAATCACTTTCACTGTGAATTTCGTCATTGGAGAGACAGTGGCGCGACATGTCTTTACTGGCCAGGTCACTGCTAACAGGTGAATTGCCAAGAAAATGGGTGTGGTGGGGGAGGCGGGGAGGAGGGGTCATGATGGGCCAGGGATACCCCCACTTGACAGCGGGTAGAGGAAGGTCTTCCACATAAGCCTACCAAAAATCACCCGTGAAACTTGAAAAATATGCAAGTGACTGACCTTGCAATTGCATAACGTATGGGTACATTGTCGGGTGCCACTGTGGCAAAATGTTGCGACGTACCCATACGTCGTCAGGACACCTCTGGTTAATATTGATCATGCTATGTAGAACTATGATGTAGTCCTCTGATGTTGACCTTTAACCTATTATCATTTTAAAGTAATAGGTGTATTTATATTTATTCTAGGGAGTAGTCTGTAACACCAGTCAAACAGAGCAGTACTCCCGAGGTGGATGGCAAGCTGGTGACAGGGAGAGCTGGAGCTCCCGTTTCAAAAGCTCTCAGGACTTGATCCTGACCATCGAGCTGGAGCTCCCGTTTCAAAAGCTCTCAGGACTTGATCCTGACCATCTCCCTTTGCTGATCATTTTCAGTGTTTTCATTTACACAGAGAGTATACCAGTATACTCTCTTAATACCTCTGCCTTCAGCTGTCTACACTACACTACATGCACATAAGATATCACATCTTCTAATTCCATTCCTTCTTAGCAATGGCCGCTGCATTAATATCAGCAAACAAGGTGGTATCTCGGATTGCCACAACCAGCAGGGTAGGGTTGGCGGTGCGGAGTCCTCCTGGTTGCTATCAAGTGACTGTGCCAGCAGCGACTGTTGCAAATTCCGTTCATGCTCGTCAGCGGAGAAGTGCAGGTGCGGCCTTATTCTTCACCAATATCCGTGGTCTCAGTACCACTTTAAGTTCATTATTTTCTACAATCCGTATCCCCTCAAGCCCTGTTCCTCACAGAACCCCAAATTTCTCCCTCTACCAAAATATCCCCCCTTTTTTTTCCTGGTTACCATCTCCTAACAAACTTCCATACCAAGGGTGGCACCTGTTGTTATATCAAATTTGAATTTGCAGTTGACACTGTTTTAAACTTCACTTCTACTAATTTTGATTACTCACTGTATAAACTAAATTATCTAAATATTACCAAATATATCTGTGTAGTCTACTGCTCCCCCAATGCTTCTTCAGAACCCAGTTTATTTGATTCCATATCCACACAGTCGAGTAACCTAAACCTTACCCTTTGCACCGAAATTACCATTTTGGATTATTTTAACGGACATGATGTAGAATGGTTATTGCACTCTGCCAAGACTGATGATACTGGTCTACAGTGCGAGCTGTTTGTGAAATCGTTTTCTCATGTAGTTGGTAAAGCAACCAACCAGAATACCAGATAATCCTGACCATTACGTCCATCTCTTGGATTTATTCTTGACAAATAATCCAGATCAATTCAGGAAAGAATTGATATCACCATTTGGATCCTTCAATCACAATCTCATCAAAGCCTCATTAGTCGGCTCCTCCAAACCTCACCATTCTGAACCTGTTAGGGTGACCTGACAGCACTTTGATAGGGGAGACTGGGATGGATTTAGAGAGTATTTTGCTAATATTTCATGGCAGTCTTTCTTCTTTAGTGATGTCAGCTTCACCCATTCCACATTAATGACTTGATAGTAGCTGGTATGGATTTATTCATACCAAGTCAACAATTCACTAAAAGATTGAACTCTCCAAAATGGTTTGATAGCAATTGTGTCAGAGCAATGGCCCCAAAATCATTAGCATATAACTCTTACTTAAAATAGAAAGCATTTGAATCACTCAATTTAAAATTGCTAGAAATCATGCAAAAGCAGTAATTAATATTGTTGAATCAAACTTTCCTCAAAACCAAGTATCAAAACTTCCTAACAGTCCTAATGACAATAGAGTTTTCTGGTCAACTTTCAGTTCTTTCAATCAAAACTTTCACAAGTCATTGCCCATTCCCCCATTAAAATCTTCAGATGATATTATTACAAATGACCTGCGTGGTAAAGTGAATATCCTAGCAAAGTAAATTTGCCAGAAATTTTACCTTAAAGTAGGTCAGCCAGAACATCCCTGTTCTAGAAGCTGACTCTCCCAAAACTTCCACTTAAGATGCAGACAAGTTACGTAAAATCCATCCTAGATAATTTACCAACCAACAAAGCTCCAGGCCTAGATGGAATTCCTCCAATAGTTTTGAAAAAGTGTTTCCCAGAACATGCTTCTGTTCTAGCTAAATTATTCAGACCATGCATACGTACTTCTTCATTTCCTAATTCTTGGAAAGAAGCCAATATCCACCCAATTCCGACGAAAGGAACTTCCTCTGACCCCTCTGATTACAGACCAGTAGCTATCACGTCTTCTCTTGGCAAAGTATTTGAAACTGTAATTAATACAGTAAGCACATAATTGAACACCTTGAATCCAACAACTTAATTAGTGATAGACAGCATGGTTTTCGGCATGAAAGATCCATCACTGATAAGTTCAATCTCCTGACTTATACCATCCATCAACCAATTGACCAACATGAAAAAACTCATGCAGTAGTCATTGATATTCCTAAGGCTTTCGACAGTATGGCACCGTTCCCTGATATCCAAACTCCCTTGCTATGTGTCGCAGCGCTGCCTGGTGCCGAAAATGATATTTATCTCGGGAATATTATCCTCCCGTATTTAATACTGTGGTAGCGTGAATCATTCAGACACTGGCAACGCACGACTTGAGTCTTCACTATACACCACTATACACATGTACTTAGAACTGGGAACTGGAAGAAGTGAAAAAATTATATGGCTTTTCTAGGCTTTAATTACAAAAAAGTATTCACAAGATATTTATACACAAAAGTCATGAGGTATTTTCCCACCTCATTTCACTTCATATAAAGTTCCGTGCTAGAAACCGCACTAAGACATCTACACTCAATTCACTTTATTACTAACACTATATTAATTAATCAAAGCCCTCATAAAAGTTCTGTGCTTTAAAATAAACCTTATATATTTAATCTTGTAAAAGTTACTAGTGCTGTTATAAATAAGGCACTCTCTTTATTCACTTATATATATAAAGTTACACTGTTACATTAGTACAAGAAAAACACATTTAAACATTTATAGTCTTTTCTCCTTCCGTTTCTAACTAGGAGTCCTTTTTACCAGTCCCAGACGACAGACAAATATAATAGCACTGTTCACCAGTTGTACCCGCGATTACAATAAGCTTGTACTTTTAACTCACTGTTAACAGAAGTGCTCTCATGTCGTCCCTGGAACTTTTACTCTCGGCTACACAGCGATGTCCCTCGCGACGTGTCTCTGCCCCAGTCAAGCTGCGTCCTCCCGTCACGGTGTCACCCAGAGCTCTAGTTAGCCCTAAATCTCAACTGAACTCCGTACCCTATTCTGGCCTCAAGGGTTGCCGATGTTCACCAGCAGGTCACATGGTTGCGAAGTGGGTGATGGTCTCACCCACTCATCCACCGCCCTCATCCACACGTCACCCGCGTGTCATCCACCGTAGAGGCCCTAGCAGAATGCTGCATCAGCTTGCGTTCCCATGGCGCAAGCTCCATAGTCAGCATGTGCTCTCATGCCCTGAACTGCATAGTTAGCACTTGTCTGCATAAACAACTAACCAACACCACCATCACTCCTCTCTCTCTCTCTCCTTCCATTTACTCTACTTTATCCCTCAACCTCCCTTCCTTACTCCACCTCCCTATACTTATTGTCCGCAGCTATACATAGAGTCAACATCGAATTCCCTACTCTTTCTCTTCTGTCCGTGTTTCACTCTAAACTCACATCCAGCAGGTGTACTCGTCTCTACACCTGTTACAGCTGCGTGTCTGCTCGCATCTGCCTGAAGGGAGGCTTGTCGGCTTCCCGACATTTCTCCCCCCAAAGATGAGATCACACGTCCTCGTCGTGAGTAGAGTATGGCGGGGTTCCGTGCACGTCGAAGTCTGAGTATGGACTCAAATCTGCAACATGTACACCCACAGCCATTAGTGTAACACTTATAAAGGATATATGCAGATAGGAGAACCAGAAAGAGAGCTATTCCAGCATGGACATAGTACCAGAAAAAGGTAGAGGAACCGAAGGGTTTGAGAGGTTCAATCAACTGCAACTGACTTTGATATTTAAGGAGATCATCCAGAAACAGAGGAGTAATGTTAAGGTTAGGTCCTAAAGTGGGTAAGTCCTTGATAGCTGTAAGTTCAGCATGTGTGAGTGAGGTACTGAGGTTTAGGAGATGGGGGTAAACAGTGAGCTTAGTTTCTACAGTAAGAGCTGCATAAGCAGGAAGGGTCAAGGCTTCACGGTGAGCACTACAGCCATCTCCCAAAACCAATTTACCTACTCCCTTAACAACTTGCACCGTCTTCCTGATGGGATTTACGGCGCACTTTAACGTGAAATACAAAGGCTGTGCTGTTGAGAAGCACCAATGATTTTTCAGCTTCACAAAAACTGGACTGAATGAAGTTAAGATTTCTTTCCTACAGAGCTTTGTGGCATTGTTTCTGTTGAGAAAAGAATCACTCTCACAAGATGGGGTCGCGACATGATAGACGGATCTCAAAGGTTCACAGATCACCAAGTCCTGGTGGTCCCTGCAACTGGTGAAATCTTGAAACAGCACATAATGAAGGCGGTCTTCCGTGAAAGCAAGGAAGTTATACTGGTGAAGTACTCTCACGTAGACCTCCGTAGCAGGCACACTGTAAGGAAGTGAGGTGATGCTAAAGATGTCAATTACATCAGAAGGGTCACCCAACACCGGTATTAGCAAGTAAAACCACACAGCTGACATGTAACCTCGAGGTACAACTTTGATGATGTCACGGTACAGTGCTAGATATTCTGGCCTCGCTGGGAAAAGTAGACCCGGCTCCTTGAGTGAGATATTCCCCAATAATTCCAACAAGATTTCGTTAGGGACAATATCTAAACTCAGCCTAGCCTGAAGCATCTCTTGTATGCCCAACTTAATCCTAAAATGATCGGCTATGATGTCAGACAGGGCGAGTTGAAGGTTAAACAAAGCCTCATACATCTTTACTTCATTCTCCAACTCTAAAGTCTTCAATGAATACAATCGTATGATACTGTAAGAAATATTTGCAGCCTTCTGTACCTTCAACAGTGCTGCCTGCATATGTGACACGTTCCTTATTTTACTATTCAATACCTTGGAATGAACATTTAATGCTGACCTCTCCTTCTCTGACATCGTCTCAAGGCTCCCTAATCTAGCATGAATGTCATCAACCTGTTGTTGAGTAGCTGTTCCAAACAAAACATTGGCAAACTGCCTCAATATGTCGATCGCACCCCTTCTGGAGCGGCGACTCCATGGATGATCTGACATGAGATAGTCTATATAACTGCTCAAATCCTGATAGCGAGCATCAAATTCAATTTGAAATGCATGCACAGTATTCCGTAATGAAGCAACTAGAGCGCTGCCATTATCCATGTGGCCTATATTCCACAATATGGCATCACTCAAGTCGCGAGCAACAGCAACACGTAAAGGCTGGAACAACTCCTCCTTATTAAGTACAAATGGAACTACATAGTTATTTCCTGTAATCATCAAACGACCCACAGGTGAAAACACCAATCCCAAGACATAATAATGCCCTTCCTCTGATCTATTTAGTGGACCAATCAAATCCATGTGACACCTGACCCATGGGGCAGTGACATCGGGGAAACGGAGAAGCGGGCCTGGGGCGTCCCCCGAACGCTTCGAACGTATACACTGGGTACACTGGTTGCAAAAATCCACGACATCTCTCTCCATCTGAGGCCAGTATGCAAACCGTCTCACGCGAGTTAAAGTAATCTTGGTTCCACCATGACCAGATAACGGTAAGCAATGAGCTAGTCTAAGTGCAGAATAAACACTATCTTCTGGGACTACAATTTGGAATACTTCCCCTATGCCAAATGACCGACTCTCCTTCTTATAGAGCAAACCGTCTGGCAACAAATGAAAGCAGTCTAACTTTGCTGGCAATTTTGGTACCTCCATTGTCTCATTCCGCAAATAACTCTTTAATCTACCCCAAACTGGGTGTGCATCTTGTTGTCGCCTTATCTCAGTGACATCCCAATCTATTGTGTCTATTTCCACAGTGCCTGAACTCACAAGTAGTGCAACTTCATCTTCATCACTAGACTGAGTCGTTCTCAAACAGGATAGAGCATCCGCTACGATATTCTGTTGCCCTGGTAAATATTCAACCTTGATGTCATATTCTGCTACCTGGATTTGCCATCTTGCAATCCTCCCTGAAGCCGCATGTACATTAAACAACCAAGTAAGAGGTCGATGATCGGTCTGAATCAATATCTCATAACCCAAGATAAGCGGTCTGTTCACCTTCAACCCGTAAACAATGCTCAGCGCTTCCTGCTCTATCGTAGCATAGTTCAACTCTGCCTTGTTTAGAGCACGGCTGAAAAAAGTTAATGGCCGAAGGAACCCTTGATCATCTTTCTGTTGCAAAACTCCACCAATCGCCGTACCGCTGGCATCCATAGTCAACACAAAAGGTCTATCAAAGCGAGGAAAAGCTAGCAATACATCTTCCGCTAACTTCCGTTTAAGCTCACAAAATGCGCGGTGTGCCTCCACACTCCACTCCACGCGCTGTTGTGTATTCTTCACATCTCTTTTCCCACGAGTAAGTTTCGTGAGTGGTGCCGCTATCTGGGAGAAATTTTCCACAAACCGGTGATAATAATTCACTAACCCCAAGAAACTCTGGAATTCTTTTAAAGTACTAGGAACCGCAATATCTTGGATTGCACAGATTTTCTCTGGCTGAGGGCGTAATCCCTCAGTGGTGATGACATGACCTAAAAAGGATACTTCCTGTTTAAAGAAACTACACTTTGGCAATTTAATAGTTAGCTTTGCCCCTTCAAGACGTCCCAAGACCTCATCTAGGTTATGTACATGAGCATCAAACGTCTTCCCATAAATGATAACGTCATCCAAAAAAGTATGGGTTATCTTTCCCGTGAGACCAATCATGACTTCATTAATTATACGCTGGAAAGAAGCCGGCGCATCTTTTAATCCAAAAGGAAGGTTACAGTACTCCCAGTGCCCTTCAGGTGAGGAGAAAGCCGTAAGAGGCTTAGACTCCTCATCCAAAGATATCTGGTGGTAACCCTGCTTCAAGTCTAAATTACTGAAGTACTTATTCTCACCTAACTGTGAAAGAATATGCTCAATATTGGGCAAAGGCTAAGGATCTGTAACTATCTGCTTATTTAAATGTCTAAAATCTAAGCAGATCTGCAAAGCACCATCCTTCTTAACTACTGGAACCAGTGGTGAAGAATAAGGTGAACGAGAAGGCCTGATAATCCCCTGTCTACGTAAATCCTCAAGTTGCTTACGTACTTGATCATGCCACTTCGTCGGTATACGGTATGGCCTACGGTTCACTACCGGTCCATCCGCACATATGTGATAATAGAAGTAGGGTGAGGTCGTAAGCGGGTCCTCGGGCAGCGCAAACACACTTGGGTGTTTCCTAATTAGCCTTTTTAATGCTTCATTTTCTCAGCTCGAATGAATGCTTATCTGATCTACTTCCATGTACAGTTTCCGGAGTCTATCCTCACTCATTACACTAGTGATCTGATCTCCCTCTTGTCCCACTTGCTCCTCTCCCCACCTGACTTCTTCATAAGGGGATACAGTACCTACCCTAAATTCTCCATCTATAAATATCCGGTCAGGGGTTAAATTCGCATACGCGACAGTAAAACATGTTCCTTCCCCTGTTGCCCCATTATCCACTGGACTTACAATGCCGGGCCACAACACTGCCGCAATCGAACTACCAGTGTTTGGCATAAACATTCCTACCTCCCACCCACTTAACGCTGTCTTTAACGTTATTGCTCCGTATGTGTAAGGTTCCAGAATGTCTGTCTCATTCGTGACACACTGACTTGTCACAAAATCCGCTTCCTCATTTTCCTCGGATGAAGGAACTGTTTCGGTTATCACAAAGGAAGGATTGAACTCTACGCGAGAAACACTCCCTCCCTCGGTCACCAATTCAAGTTCCTCNTACCCTCAGCCGTTTCCATAATTTTGGGAGTTGATTTCATATTCGCACATAGCCTAAGTATCACTGCCAACCCGCTATGTATAAAAGTCGGGGAAGAGGAACTTGATTTGGTGACCGAGGGAGGGAGTGTTTCTCGTGTAGAGTTCAATCCTTCCTTTGTGATAACTGAAACAGTTCCTTCATCCGAGGAAAATGAGGAAGCGGATTTTGTGACAAGTCAGTGTGTCACGAAATCCGCTTCCTCATTTTCCTCGGATGAAGGAACTGTTTTGGTTATCACAAAGGAAGGATTGAACTCTACACGAGAAACACTCCCTCCCTCAGTCACCAAATCAAGTTCCTCTTCCCCGACTTTTATACATAGCGGGTTGGCAGTGATACTTAGGCTGTGTGCGAATATGAAATCAACTCCCAAAATTATGGAAACGGCTGAGGGTAGATCCCTCACTACCACAAATTCCTGATCATATTTTTTATCACCTAATTCTACCTGGAAATTCACCAATCCCAATATGTCCATTGCATCACTGCTAGCGGACACCAAACCACCGCCTCGATAAGGTCGGAGATCAGTATCAGGCCCTGACGCAAATTCATAGGTCTGTTGGCTAATCAAAGATTTACAAGCTCCTGTATCCAGAAGTATCTCACAATGTAAATTCCCACACATACCTTTTACCACCGCCAACTTCGCTACTTCATCACTCGTTGTGGAAATTACTAAGTTCCCCAACCCGATTTGTCCGGCTTTTTTTTTTCTTCCTCGGGTGACTTAGTCATTTTCCAATTACACTGATCTGTACTATGTGTAGTACTCTGACATTCCCTGCATCTAGCTACTGGCTGTCCAGGATTATCTACACGGACCGCACAGTGCTCAGCTCGATGTCCCGTCATGGAGCAACGAAAACATTTAATCCTTTTCCTTTGCTCCTGTGACAAATGATCATATTTCCCCCGTTGGAGTGGCCTGTCCGCACGACACCGTTTGGCGAAGTGCCCTGGCTTCCCACACCTATGGCAATCATTATTGTCACGGGAACTGGCACCGCGTGAACCTTGTTGAGTGTCTGTGCCGCCACTCGCACTCGTACAATTTCTCGCCCCAGTGTTCGGCTGAACCTTTGGCCTAGGCGACGCACTAACACTGCCTGCACTCGGGTTCACACTATCAATCGTTCCCTGTCTCTTTTCTTTCAATACATTTTCTTCTGACAGAGGCGAATTTGTCTTCTCTGCCCACTTGACTCCTTCCTCCGCTATCTCTACTGGGTTACGGTACCTGCTCTGGGGAATTTGTGCAACATACTGCTTAGGAAACATGTCCAAAAAATTATTAACAATAATAAGATCCACTGATTCCTGGAAAGTTGCACGTAATGTAACGATCCTATCCCCCAGACTCTGTAACCTGTAGAAGTAGTGAAGTGGAATTTCCCCGGGGTTCCGCTTCGCCGTAAGTAACTCCCGGTGTAACGTTTCTAAACTTTCCTCAGTATAGTATTGTTGCCGCACACGATCTTTGAACGTATCCCAGTCCTCACGAGAGTCCCGGATTAAAATCTCCATAATCTCTTGCACAGGACCGAGTGAAAATGTCCTAGCCACCTCCATTCTCCCTTTCGTAGTCCACTTCGTATCATCATCGGTCCTCATCTCTATGTCATTTAACCAGATCATAACATCTGGCTCCAATCGTTTTCCTGGATATTCCGGTGAGGAGCGAAATTTTGAACTACAAAAATATTTCATGGCCCCCAAGTGTTGTATGGGATTCTTACTGTTATCTGAGATGGCCTGTGACAATTGCTGCGACAATTGTGCAATATCTGCCCCAGTACTACTCGAAGAGTTAGGATCAACAGGTGTTGTAGTCATTTTATCAGAGTCTTCTGTGTCAGGATCGTCAGAAACAAAGCCAAAACCGACAGAAACAGAGTCAGAATTGTCTGAATCAAGTAATTCCTGAACTGGGTTTGGATCGCCCATCCAATCAAAATCACTCATTTGCAGAACAAATTAAAAAAGAAAAAATATTCACTATTCACTATTTCTTCCTTCCAGTTCCCTTAAGTTGTTTCCTTTAATTATTCAGAGCTGGGAATAACAATTAATATAAGTATATCCCCACCGCTGCTACCAGATGTCACAGTGCTGCCTGGTGCCGAAAATGATATTTATCTCGGGAATATTATCCTCCCGTATTTAATACTGTGGTAGCGTGAATCATT